>JAAOWG010000137.1:0-35908 GCA_036491945.1 Paranurophorus simplex
TGAGCTGCTTTACTGTTTACTTTCTAACTAAAGTATCCTTTCAATCACGCTTACATAAATAGAGCAATCAATCTTTCAATTTCCGCCTCAACTCTCAACAGAAACTTCAAAAGTTTTGATAAGAATGAAAGTCAAAGCGACAGAATACTTTATTCTATGCAAGACTTACACACAATTATACCTTACACATTATTAATTGAAAAAGGCCTTAAAATCTAATGGTGGCTTATGTATGTAACAGAGGTGGAGAAGACGCACAAACCTTGCTTAAAGATGTGATTGACGCAGAAGAAATTCGTTTGGATAGATGGACAGTCGTCTTTCATCCAGATGAAAAAGCCGAAGATAAAATGCCTGTCAATCAAGCAAGTAGGTCCCTTTATAATTTTCTTTAGTCAATGAGTCACATGCAATGTTGCTATTGTCCAGAGGCTATTGGCGCTAGTGCACAAAGCGAAGATAACACTGCAATTTATGTCATGAATAACTATTTTGGGATCGGAATCGACGCTGACCTTTGTTTAGATTTTCATAATGCAAGGGAAGAAAATCCCAACAAATTCAACTCTCGACTTCACAATAAAGGTGTTTATGTCAAAATGGGATTAAGAAAAATGGTTTCCAGAAAAATGTGCAAAGACTTACACAGGGAAATTAGATTGGAAGTTGACGGGAAATACGTTGAACTCCCACCTTTGGAAGGAATAATAATCCTAAACATTCTAAGGTGTGTGCATATTTTTGTATGCCAATAAATATGCATTTTAAAAAATAATTATTATAAATAAATGTAACGTGCTTGTCATATAGCTGGGGCTCAGGAGCAAGTCCTTGGGGACAAGAAAAGGAAGACCAATTTTCAAAGCCAAATCACTGGGACGGTATGCTAGAAGTTGTTGGTGTCGGTGGGGTTGTTCATCTTGGACAAATTCAATCTGGGCTTAGATATGCCATGCGAATTGCACAAGGTATATTGGATTCTTCATTATATTTGATATTTCTCCTCATTAATTCAATATAAATAAATATGTACAAATCACATTATCAAAATACAATTATCAACATAGGGCTATTGATAATAGCACACTATATACTCTGGATAATGATTTGCTCTATTCAAATAGGTGGACATATCAAAATTCGATTAAACTCAGATATGCCTGTTCAAGTTGATGGTGAACCTTGGGTTCAAACTCCTTGTGACGTTGTAATTCTTAAATCAGCACTGAAGGTACATTATTCTGTTCATTTTCCTGATTTTGTGCTTCTATGATGATACTTATTCCATTTAAGGCAACAATGCTTAAGAAGACAAAAATGAAGCGTAGGAATACCGAAGCTGTCATGTCACCGATGGCTACATGTCCATCCCCAACCCCTCCTCCGTCAACTTCTTCATCCCATCATCACCAACAGCAGTCAGGGGACGACTGACTGTTACCAAAAACTCCCTCCCGTTTTAAATTCTGCTCAGTATCATAAACTACCCACAACTACTAGCTTTTCCTGTCATAGCACTTGACAGTGAACGATATTGATGTCAGACAGCAGAAACCGCACATTCCGTCTTTCGTTAAGGTTCAGTTAGACTGCCGTTCAATGTTTTTCTTTCACCAAACTCGCACAATTGCTGTTGCTTACAGTCATCAGCTCAGGCATTATAGTCGTTTTCATTAGTTATAAAAGTCAATGTTGTATGATGGAAAATAAGCTTTCAATCCCTGGTAGGATTCCTCACACTTATTTTGAGAGTTGAAACAAATGCCTGAAAATACATTTTACAAATCATTGCATCTGCAAAGACGAATTGCATCTTTAAAAGTTTTTTTTCTTTTGACATGTACCTTAATTTGATATTTTGTAAGCAGCTTTTTGTCACAAACTCACATGCAACTTAAACCAAAAAGCATTCATTCTCTAAACAAAGCTTAAATGATTGAAACTTTTTCGACTGGTGTGTGATGATTAATGTTTTGAGGACACAAAGGGATGTATGGCTGCTATAAAAAAGGTGCAACCAATAACCTTCTTTTATAGTATACCTAATCATAATCGTAGCAATCTATGTTTGTTCATGTTTTTAGTCTCCTTGCTCTTGAATATTAAATAGGAGGAGGTATAAAATTCATGGTGAATTTTAATTAATGCAGCAATTCCATGCAATCATAAATTTCCTAACGATGTAGAAAATATGCAATTTCACATTCTTTTACTTTTTTGACCATGCATCAATATTATTATTGAATAGATAATAAGCATTGCTGCCTAATAAACTGGCAACCCGCTTATCCTACTACTTATCTACGATTTATTAAATTCTCAGGTTATTCAGTGATCCGTCAGTCAATCCAAATGCTACACATTGTTTAATAGTGATAAAGGTTCAAATACGCCAATTTAATTCTAGTCTCAGTTTACTTGTTTACAAATTTTAAAAAAAGTTTATTTTTGTTTTGTATTTACAAATACATACATAGTGCAACAAAAAAAGAGTCTCATATTTATAATCCTCTCTACGTGTGTCATTTTTTCATGTCTGCACGATTTCCACAATCCTCTCATCTCTTTACTTTTTGTAACTTTTGAACACAAACCTTTGCTATTTTAGTATTCAACTTTATTTTGTTTTCCAACGAAGGATGCTATTTATGTTACCGCACCAAAGAGTGTTTATAATAATACATGTTAATAGAAAGCCAAAAGGATTATTACTAAATTTTATTAACCAAAAAGCTACCTGTACAACTTGCCAGAAATACCTATAGATTTGACTCAAAAAGTGAAAGTGAACAACCGCATGGTGAAAAAAAATAATTTTATTGATATTATTATTTAGAAGGATATTTAGAACAAATTGTAGTTTTTAGAAGAATGCTGATATACCCATAGTGTGTACAAGGTTGACGTTGAAAAGTAGTTATGAAATCAACTGCGAACTCCTCATGCATTTCAGAATGAATTATGAAATGTGTGTTTTGAATACATGAGAAAGTGAAGGGAAAGGGCTCACATTTTCCCTCACATTTTACGCTTTCTAGTAAAAACCGTCTGGTACTAATTAACCAGTTGAACATGACCACAGATCATTTTATAATTCATTCTACTTCCACCAAGGAAAGGTAATGGGGCTCGGTTACTTTCCGCCAAAGAAAGAGAGGAAACAAAAAGGCTTCACAAACTCTTGCAATAACTTAGTCAACTTCTTTTTTGAGAAACTTGTCCCACTTCTTAAACCAAGGGGAAAGTAAGGAAAAGAGGTTTTCTTATTTATTTGGAGCCTCTCCCCTCACTACGGGATGAAAGTAATTATTACTTATCCTTGAATAGTGGGAAATACATGAAGGACACATTTGTATCACAAAATTCTAACTACTATATATATACCCATATATAATTACTGTAAATGTGAAACCATGTTTCTCATAATTTGGTGTCTAATTTTAAAATCAATGATAAATAAAGAGGCGAGGATCATATTAAACTTTAAAAAACAACTTGCATATTTTTCATATTTTCATCCTCATTTCCAAATCACTTGGAGAAAGTGGGAGGAAACGTTTGATTCCCTTTGTTCTTTTCGCAATGTACCCCAAAAGAGAAAGTTGAGAGCGGGAATTTCATAAAATTAAACGTTACGCTTTCAATTAAAATTGTTGGAAGTTAAAGAATTTTAGAAACATGTCCGTCCCCATTCCCGTTATGCCGGTGGCTCCAGTCTCCAAATTGAAAAAACATTTTATTGGAGCTGCTGCACCCTTTGGCTACATTGCAGGAGTTGGAAGAGGGTACCCTTATATACATAAAATATTTAGGAATGTAAACGTTGCAATGTTTTGGATTTTATAGAGCAACGGGATTTACAACGAGATCAGATATTGGTCCTGCAAGAGATGCTACAGATGTATCAGATGATAGGCATGCTCCACCAACTAAGAAGAAAAAAAATGACGATGAAGAGGAAGAGGAGGATTTGAACGACTCCAACTATGATGAAGTAAAAGACTAGAAATTGGTTTGTTTGAAATTTTAAATTTAATTTTTTTTTATAGTTTTCAGGTTACGGAGGCTCATTATTTAGTAAAGATCCGTATGATAAGGATGATGAAGAAGCGGATGCGATTTATCATCAGATAGATGTTCGTATGGATGAAAAACGAAAAGATTATAGGGAAAAGAAATTGAAAGGTATGAACAGATGAGACTGTTTTAAAGGGATGCTTTAAACTAATGCTATTTTAGTACAATTGGAAAAGTACCGTCAAGAACGACCCAAAATCCAACAACAGTTTAGTGATCTCAGACGAGCACTTTCAGATGTATCAGAAGATGAATGGCTCAATATACCAGAGGTTGGAGACTCCAGAAATAAAAAACAAAGGAATCCTAGAGCTGAAAAGTACAGTTTTTTGTTTTATAGCTCCATTGATTGTTTGGTCATTTAATGAGGTTCAATGTAGATTTACCCCACTTCCGGATTCAGTACTGGCTCGCAATCTTGGAGGTGATTCAGTTACATCCATTGATCCAGCTTCAGGAATGGCATCAGCTTTTCCACACGGCACAATGACTCCAGGTAATGTTTTACTGATTGTTGTAAATGAATAAATGATGAATAATTTGCAATTATGTAGGACTTAATACACCTGCTGGAGATTTGGATTTGCGCAAAATTGGACAAGCACGAAACACCTTAATGAGTGTTAAACTAAATCAAGTATCGGATTCTGTAACTGGTCAAACCGTTGTGGATCCAAAAGGATATTTAACTGATTTACAACAATTTGGAGCTGGAACTTACGGGGGAGACATCAAGTAAACTTTTGTGCATTAGAAATACCCGTCTTTAATAATTATGCATACTATGTTTATATATAAATATTGTTTAATGCAGTGACATTAAGAAAGCCCGACTTCTTCTCAAGTCTGTTCGAGAAACAAATCCTAATCATCCTCCAGCTTGGATTGCATCTGCTAGATTAGAGGAAGTAACGGGAAAAGTTCAAACTGCAAGGAATTTGATTATGAAAGGATGTGAAGTCAATCCAAATTCCGAAGATCTTTGGCTTGAAGCTGCACGTCTTCAGCCTCCAGAGATGGCTAAAGCTATAATTGCTCAGGCGGTTCGTCATATTCCAACATCAGTTCGAGTTTGGGCCAAAGCTGCGGATTTGGAATCAGAAAACAAAGCAAAAAAGAAAGTATATAGAAAAGCTTTGGAACACATTCCCAACAGTGTTAGGTTATGGAAATCAGCTATTGAACTTGAAGAGCCTGATAATGCAAAAATACTATTAGGCAGAGCTGTTGAGTGCTGTCCAACTTCGGTTGAACTTTGGCTTGCACTTGCAAGGTATTTATTTTATTCTCTCTTATTTAGTTAATTGGTTATTCAGCCTATTCACTATACATGCTTGTATTTAACTTGCACATAATTGTTTACTTACATTTTGTTTATTTTACAGGCTAGAAACGTATGAAAATGCCAGAAAAGTTTTGAACAAAGCTCGACAAAACATTCCAACGGATAGAGGAATCTGGATTACTGCTGCAAAGCTAGAAGAAGCTCAAGGAAATCATCAAATGGTTGACAAAATTATTGAGCGAGCAATCAGCTCTTTGACAGCTAATGGTGTTGAATTGAATCGTGATCAGTGGTTAACGGATGCTATTGAATGCGATAAGGCTGAATCACACATGACTTGCCGAGCTATTATTAAAAATATGATTGGTCACGGTTTAGAAGATGAAGAAAGGAAAGATAACTGGTTAGAAGATGCAGAAAATTGTTCACAAAAGGTATGGCAATACCATCTAATAAATAATCAATCAACAATCAATAGTAATCAATTTTATTAAAGGGAGCAATTGAATGTGCCAGAGCAATTTATACTCATGCTCTTAGCGTATTTCCTACAAAAAAGAGTATCTGGAAACAGGCTGCAGCATTTGAAAAACAACACGGAGATCGGGAAAGCTTAGAAACATTGTTGCAGAAAGCTGTTGGTAATTGTCCACAAGCAGAAGTGCTTTGGTTGATGGGAGCAAAATCCAAATGGTTGGCGGTATGTAATTAATTAATAATTAATTAGCAGATATTTAAATGCTGATGAATATTACAATGTTGTTTTATTGAGCTGTTACAATTCTTATTCATATAGGGAGATGTTCCATCGGCTAGATCTATCTTGTCACTCGCTTTCCAAGCTAATCCCAATTCTGAAGAAATTTGGTTAGCTGCAGTTAAACTTGAATCTGAAAATAATGAGTATGAACGTTCTCGTAAATTGCTAGCAAAGGCTCGTGCTTCAGCTCCTACTCCAAGGTTAGTATAAAGAAACTTTTTCATTGTATAAGCTACATTGAATGGTGGATAGGGTTTGGATAAAGTCAGTGAAACTCGAGTGGTGTCTCAATTGTATTCCAGCAGCATTAGAACTTTTGGAAGCAGCATTGCAGGCTTTCCCTGATTGCGCAAAGCTTTGGATGATGAAAGGACAAATTCTAGAACAGGAAGGAACAATGGATAGCGCCAAAGAAAGTAAGTAATAAAAATGCAATTTATTTTCATTCATTGGCAGTACATTAACCCAATTTTCCTTGCAGCTTACATCGAAGGGACTAGAAGATGCCCTGATTCCATGCCTTTATGGATATTGCTCTCTCGCCATGAAGAAAAACGTGGTCAGTTGACCAAATCTCGTGTTATTCTAGACAAAGCCCGTCTGAAAAATCCTAAAAGCGATCAATTGTGGCTAGAATCTATTCGAATTGAGATTCGTGCTGGATTAAAGGAAGTTGCCGAATCTATGCTTGCAAGAGGTAAAATTAGTTAATTGTTGGTAAACCGCATTTGAGTACTCTTTAATTTATTTAAAAATAATCATTTCTTTTAGCAATACAGGAATGTCCAACGTCTGGGATCCTTTGGGCTGAAGCAATTTTTATTGAAGGCAAAGCACAGAGAAAGACAAAAAGTGTTGACGCCCTGAAAAAATGTGAACATGATCCCATTGTATTGTTAGCCGTTTCAAAGTTGTTTTGGACAGAAAGAAAACTCACAAAATGCAGAGAGTGGTTTAATCGCGCTTTGAAAATTGAACCTGATTTAGGAGATACTTGGGCTTACTTTTACAAGTTTGAGTTGATTCATGGAACTGAGGTTAGCGATTATTATAATCAAGCAATGATTTTATAATCAACTTATAAATAATAATATGTTTAATTAGAAAACACAACAGGATGTACTAAAAAGATGTGTGCAAACTGAACCGCATTATGGGGAAAACTGGTGTGCTGTTAGGTAAGATAATATATTTGTTCGAGATAGTGCATAGAAATGATGAGAATACGATTTGAAAGTTGTATTCGTTTTGCAGCAAGGACATTCGGAATTGGAAGTTGAAGATTAACGAAATTTTAATTATTGTTGCCAATTCACTTCCTATCCCTATTTAATTGACTGAATGCACAACTTATGTAACAAACATTGTTGTTTGTAATTACATTGTTCACAAAGCACATTGCTTCTAATTGTAGTAGTGGACATTGAAAAAATAAAAACATTCGTCGTTTGAATTTCAGTGTCTCTATCTTGATTTATTAAGTAGTAGAGTGAAGTTTACGATTACTCTGGAACCCTCGAATCTTCAACTGCATGTATGTAAATATTACGACTCTGCGCGACCTTTTAAGAAATGGCTACTTGCTTGAATCTGTTGCATATAGTTTATTCTTTTCACCATTTTTTAGTCTTCATCTAAATGTTTCGTTTAGACAATAAAAACTCTTTACTATGTATCTTTGGTACTATATGCTTTTAACAATATTCTGACTGATTAGTAATTTACTTTGTATCCGGCAAGAACATTTATAGAATCATTGACGCTGGATTTGATAAGAAGTTCTTGAAATGTTGCAACCATTGAGCACCAACTGCCCCATCAACAGTTCTATGGTCACAACTTAGGGTGACATACATTACAGTTGCCACCTTAAATCTGTACAAAGTAAATTCCGGATTAGATAGCCACATGAGCAAACAAAAAATTAATCCTACCCTTTTTCGTTATTGGCAGGAACAACTCTTTTAGAAGTACCCCCAACGGCTAAGATGCATGATTGGGGAGGATTAATTATGGCAGAAAAACTGTGAACTCCATACATTCCTAAATTTGAAACGGTGAAAGTTCCTCCCTATTAAAATTATCCATAGCTTAGGCGAATGTCATGAATAAATAAATCATACCTGGAATTCTTGAGGTTGTAATTTTCCAAGGCGAGCCTTAGAAGCTAGTTCTTTAACTTCATGGTTAATTTCAAGAATGCCTTTTGCATCAGCCGAAAAGACGATCGGGGTAATTAAACCATTATCAGTGCTGACAGCAACACTTACATCCACTGTATTGTACCTAAAATTCGACATTCAATCAACATTTACATATTATAAAATGTTTTTTTTGCTCATACTGTCGAATGACGGTGTCCATCCAAGCTGAGTTTGCTTCGGGAACTTTTAGACATGCCATAGCTGCAGCTTTAATGACAAAGTCATTGACAGAGACCTTTATATTTTTCTTCTCAAGTGATTTGTTGAATGTTTCACGTAATGCAAGTAGTTGATCGACTTCAATTTCTGCTATTAAGTAATAATGAGGTATGGTCTGTAATGTAATAAAACATGTTAAAATTTCTCAATACTTGTGACAACATACTTGTTTAGATTGGAGAAGCCTCTTGGCTATAACATTTCGAATTCCTGATATTGGAGTATCTACAAATGCTGCCCCACTAACAGAAGCTTTAGCCGGTGCTCTTGCAACACTTTGACTCGGTGCGGAAGCCAAATCTTTTGATGTAATAGACCCTGCCATTCCAGAACCTTTTCCCATTGCCTGAATAACGATGATTCGAAAAAAATCAGGATCAATAACGACTAAAGGTTAAATAATTTTACAGATAGATCCAATCCTTTTTCTCCAGCCAAGGACCTAGCAAGAGGAGATGCAAATGTCCTTCCACTAGTAGTAGGAGGTGGAGGAGGTTGTGATGGGGTTGATACTAACTGTTGTGGTGGTGGTGCAGCTTTGGCTTGAGGTGCTGATGGTACAGCTGAAGGTGCCTTTGTCGAACCACCTTCATCCTTAAAATCTTTAAAAGCAGCCACGTCCCCTTCATTTGGTACAATGATGCAAACCAACTGTACACAATAAACAAAGTAATAACGTTAATCTCATCTCGAAACTGTCTTTCTATTGTGTTTTATTACCTTCCCCACAGGTACATCCTTAACTCCAGCAGGAACAAGTATCTTTGCTAGATAGCCTTCTTCCGGTGTTTCAAAGCCCATAGTTGCTTTATCCGTTTCAATTTCACAAAGAAGATCTCCCTCCCCTAGTGTATCCCCCTCTTTCTTTTCCCAACTAACAATAGTTCCCATCTCCATTGTTGGAGATAGTGCAGGAAGGGCAACGGTTGTATGAGTAGGGTAAGAAGAGTACCATCTTTGAGATTTATTATTATTTAGTCTAAGGTAACTTGCAAATCTTGCTACATCCTTTTCCCCCCCTTTGCTGTACAAGGTGGGTTAAATCATGATAAATTTTAATCAACACTAGAAAAACTCCCCTCACCTATTATTCCATCTACCTACATAATGCAGGGCCCTTCTACTCATTCTCACAGTTCCATGAATTCCAATATTTTTATAACAAGTCCTTAACAATGTCGTAGAGGGCCGATTCATCTTGCAGCTTTTTAGACTATATATAGCTTGGATACTCTGTAACAACCCGGTTGGATAAATATATGCAACAAATTAATGTGTAAACTCACTTGTAATTGTTGTAGTTGATGGATGTGGGTGTGGATATTGTGGGGGGGTGTGGATACTTTTAAAACCTTTTGTGGAAGGAGTGTCCTTGTTGTGGATCCGCTTCTGAGCATGTGATCATCTTGTTCCTCTCAATCTACCCCCACCTACCTCTAACAAATCATTGTCCTTGCCCTTACAAAAGTATTATTATTATACTACAAGAGCTACTCAGAATAACCATCAACAATACACACTTTATTGTTACAACATGTACATCCATCTTTTTTATATGTTCCCAATTAATTGGATGTTGAGTGAGCATCAGCAAACTCAAAAAAATGTTATGCCCCAAGCATAAGTGCAAAAGTAAGCAACAAAAGCTTCATTGTCCCAGCTCTTTCTTATCAATTGTTGCTGCCAAAGCATACATAAGAAGAGCACCCATTATGAAGTAATTGTTTCATGGGGGGATGATTGTTGAGGTGTTGTTTGTAGGTGTCATCTAGCCGTGTTGGCTCCAACGTTGTTTGTTCCCATATTTGTGTAGATGGTTGATGTGGTGCTGTTTTATAACTGCATTCCATTCCTAGTTCTCATCTTGCCATTTATATTATTGTTTGTTTCTCTCTCTACACCCAAACACCTCAATCTCTTCAACGTCCCCCCAATTGTTGTCACCATACATAGGGTTGGGCTCTAAACAAACAAATACCACAAATACATTTAACTCCTTCATTCAACAATTAAACAGTCAAAGGGGCTTTTTATAGCATCACCTATAGTTTAACAACAGGGAATTTATTATAACGAGGTTCCTGCCCATGATAAAAGGTTGAAAACGTTCAACATCATTGGTGATTGGGGTTGATAAGGAGCTTTTTTTACCAAGATAAGCTCGACCCTGGATTGGATGTTGTGATTATGTGATTGGGATTTTTTTTCGAGTTTCATCTCATGAGGAAGTGGAGCACTAAAGGGATGTCTTGTGTTCCGTTTCGTTGTAATCAACATGTCGAATTTGTCGACAAACGTCATCAGTCATTGGCAACAATCCCGGATGAAACCTTTCGATATGCGAGGACGTTGGAGGAATTGCTCTTGGATGCAAATCATATAAGGGAACTACCCAAGGTACTTATTGCCGTTATTGCTTTAGGGGGGAGGAAAATAAAAGCATTTTTATTTTATTTACAATTCAACAGCAATTGACGAATCTAACGAGGTTGAGGAAATTGTGCCTAAGTGATAATGAGATCAAGGAGTTGCCGCAAAATCTAGGGAATCTGACGAGTTTAGCAGAGTTGGACGTTTCAAGAAATGGTAATGAGCTTCACTGGAGAATGGAGATTGAAGGATTTAATTTGCAGAGATTCAAGTAATTCCAGCATCAGTCAGAAGTCTATCACGTTTGAGGCAGCTGGATTTGAGCAGCAATCCTATCACAAGGTATGGCAATTAAGTACATTTTGAAAAATGCTAAATCATATGTCAACATTTAGCTTACCCCCCTCATTTTGCGACCTAAAGTCATTGACAACTTTGACGTTGAACGACACAGCATTAACAGATCTTCCTGATGGTTTTGGAAAGTAAGATGAGGAAATTGTTGACGATGCTTTAAATATCTATTTGCAGTTTAACATCGTTAGTGAGTATCGAACTTAGAGAAAATGCGTTAAGGAGTTTGCCTCTTAGTTTTGAAAATCTGAAAAATCTTGAGAGATTAGATTTGGGTACGTTTTTATGACTGGAAATTATGATGACTCAATGACTAATGTAATTTTTATCACTTGAATAGGCGACAATGAGCTCTCAGATTTGCCTGCATTTATCGGTCAGTTGATCAAACTAAATGAATTGTGGTTAGATCATAATTTATTATTTCGACTACCAAAGGTATATGCTTGAAAGTTGTTACATTTGTGTTGTTTCCCGGTGTTGATTTTTTGCATGCATCAATTTACAGGAAATAGGACATTTGGATAAACTAACGTGCCTAGATATCAGCGAAAACCAATTGGATGAACTGCCAGATGAGATTGGGAATCTAAGGAATTTAACTGACTTCATAGCCTCTCAAAACAATATTGACAGACTCCCTCCAACCGTTGGAAACATGACTAGTTTAACAGTTTTGAAAGTTGAACAAAACAAACTTTCAAAAATTCATCCTAATCTTGCTCGCTGTACGAGATTACAAGAATTATTTTTAAAAGAAAATCTTTTGGACGAATTAGGGGATTGGGTTGCATCAATGGCCAATCTAAAAATTCTTAATATGGACTGTAATAGGATTGCTACAATTACTGATAAAATTGCCTGTCTCAAAGAGTTGGGAGTACTATCACTTCGAGTAAACTTGTTGGAGCGGCTGCCTGATGAGATTGGATCTTGCAACAAGCTCATGGTTATTGATGTTAGCGGAAACAGGTATGATATCGTGTGTCGTGATGACTTATTTAGAATTTTAAAGGAATTTTGATTACATGACGAGCTGAAACTCATAAATAATTTAATACAATGATAACTCGACTGTGATGCAAACGGTTTTGTGTTTCCGGTTCTTTTTTCCTTAAAATTCATGCAGTGGAGTATTCTGTTAAATAAAGGAGAATACCGGATGACACGGACTGATGATTATAATTATTATTTTTACGTTATACAAACGCGTATTATTGTGGTTAGAGTGTGTACTTAACCTTTAGCTGAAAGAATGGGTATTTGGTATCAGTGTTCGTGACAGTTTTTAAGTTCATGAGGATGCATAAGCGTCAAGGGTGATGTAATTTCTATTACAGATTTATTACAACACGGTTAGCATGATGCTACGATGCATTATGCATTACTGGAATTTCCTCAATTTATTATTATTATTAATTCTTTGATGCTTCCTTGTTGATTATGCATTATTTTTTGTTATTATTTTGATAGTGTCATCATCACCTGTAACAGCTTATTTTTTGAAATATATGATTAACATTACCATGTTTTTGTCATTCTTTCAGGTTGCAAAACTTACCGTTTACAATAACTTCTCTACCATTGTTGAAGGCCGTTTGGCTTAGTGAAAATCAAAGTCAACCTATGCCACATTTTAGTACAGATTATGTATTTAATGAACCAGTCCTTACATGTTATTTACTGCCGCAACTTGCTGCGGATGCACAACATGCGCGTAAGCTCGATTTATTACTATTACATGCATATAACATCAATCAATTATTTCACATTTGCTCATTATTGCTTTTTATATGAAATTCTGGTTGTGGTACAACTCATTATTGCTTTTTGGATGTTATGCAAAATGAGCTTTTATTATAAGTTATTATAGTTGTATTTATTAGTATTTTAATTTTTCTGCTCGCCTTCATTCCACATGACTCCTTCCGGTTCTTTGACTTTGGTCATTGTCTTTGGAACGCTGTTTGCACGCTGATAATGATTTCTACCACATATGCACAGTACTGTCGCTTAATAGCTTATACCGAGCTTCTGGAGAAATTGATTTATCTTCAACTTCTGGACTTGATCGATTTATAGCTGAAGGTACCTTAACCAACTCAACTAATGGGACCAGAAACGTTGTTGGACTTCCAAAATTGTCTCCATCTGAAATTGACCTTACAGCAAGAAATACAACTGTCAAATTTGAAGATGGTTCTGATGACGAATCCGAGGTTAATGGAACGGAATCCGAGGTAGAATAGAATGATGTTTCATCTGTAATTAAAATTAACATTTTTGATAACTTTTGTTTCAGTCTACTGGTTTTGTTAGACACAACACTCCACATCCAAGAGACCTAAAAGCCAAATTTCAAAAGTGGTTTGGAGGCTCAAAACCAAAATCAAAGACGGTTGATAAAGTTTTCGTTGCCTCAGATGAGAACGTAAGCATAAATTCAAGTTACATTTACATTTTCATATAAAATAGCATTTTCGTGTTGATTTAAATTATACATTTCAGGAGAATTCAAAAGGACCATTTAGACCAGAGCGACAACAAATGGACGAGAATGAACCATACAGCCATTTACAAGCGCATAAGCAAGATCATGAGCAAGCAGAAGAAGTAAATGCTTCTGAAGAAACCCGAACAGACTCTAGTGAGCAAGAAGATACAGAAGCTGAGGAACACGGACGTGATTTTGATGAAGAAAAACGTGTAATATTCATGGAACAGGAGCAAGACCAAGATGATGATGCCGATTCTGGAGAAAGATTAAACTTGAGACTTCAGAGACGAGATACTCCTCATCATTTAAAAAATAAGCGCATTATTTCTGCTGCAGTTGATGCAGAGACTCTTCAAGCGATATTACAAAAAGTACCAATAGTAAAGCCAACAGGGAATGAAAATGAACCTCGTACTCCATCAACCATTAGCAAAGAGGATTCAATTGATTCAGTTATTAGAAAGCCAGTTGTCGCGCAACTCGAGCTAATTTTGAATCGGGAAGGTGGACAACCGTTTGGGCTAAATATTGCCGGTGGTTTAGGTTCTTCCCCGTTTGTAGACAATGATCAGTCAATATTTGTCTCCAAAGTAGTTTCAGGCGGTTTAGCAGACAGTGTAGGTCTACAGGTAAGCATTTATTTGCAAAAAGATAGTGTCATTTCATAATCACTCGATAATAAATGTAATTTTGTTTTGTGTATTAGGCTGGAGACCGTGTAGTTAAAATAAACGGAGTGGATTTTACGAATATTGAACATCGTGCTGCAGTAGACACAATAAGGAAAGCGGGGAACAAAATTGTATTTACGGTTGAAAGAAAAGTCTTTAATGGCGACGCAGGATCTCTTCCTTTAGGGGGACCAGAGAAAAGTAAACTGAGCTCACATCAATCTGTTAGTGTGCCTTTCAGTGGTATTTCTGGTGACCACGAAGAATTTCCAAACTCAAATCATCCTTCTTCATCTCCACATTTAGTATTTCCTTGTCCAAAACCATATACAGGAATTTCCAGCTTTGATTCTATGATTCCGTCCGAAGTAAAAAACCCTTCAGCAGTAGTGACGGTGACCATAAAGCAACCTGATGCCGTCTCCACTCGTGTTCCTGATATATTTCCCCCCGCACCTACTGATTTAGGGACCACAACTGAAGTCATTACAAAAAGTACATTGACAGAAACGGTTTTCACTCGAGTTACCAATAATGAACCTATTATGGCACCTGTTTTGACAGAGGTAATTAATTACGTTTGTTCCCCATTTTGTATTTTGCTTATTTATTTATTATTAATTCCTTTTTCAATTTTTTTTTATAGATTATACATATTGAAAAATCCACTGATGAAGCTTTGGGTGTAAAGATTGTGTCTGGTATGTCTGAATTTTCAATTAATTTGTTTATTATTTAATCTAATTATGAATTTACTGAAAGGGAGTGAAGAAGACTGTTTTCCATATTCTTTCCCCAATCAGCCGGGTGTATACGTCGTCTATGTAAATAAAGACAGTCCTGCAATTCGTGCAGGATTAGAAATTGGTCACAGGATCCTGGAAATTAATGGGAAAATGGTTGACCCCACTGACAAGAATAAGATATCAATGTCCTTTCTTCAAGCAGGCAACAACATTGAACTGAAAGTTCGAAAACATGCTCCACCAACAGGATTTATGGTATGCTGCTGTATAATTTCATATTAACGTTTCAATAATATCAAAATTTCTTCCAATGAAATTAGTCTGTGTACCTTACACGTGAAGAAGGGGAACCGTTGGGCATGCACATTAAAGGAGGGACTGACAATCCTGGAAATCCACTGAATAAAGACGATAGCGGCATATTTATATCAAAAATACTTCCGAGCGGAGCTGTTCATCGTAATGCTTTACCACGAGTAATTTTGTTAACTTTTGTTTTATTAATTTTTTAGTTTAGCATGCATAAATGCATGTTATAAATTTGAATGATTTGTAGGTTGGAATGCGAATTCTTTGTGTTAACGGAAATCCTTTACTCAATATTACACACAATGATGCTGTAAATGTATTCCGGGCCGTCGGGAGCGATATTGAAATGTTGTTGGCAAGCGGTTACGATCCCAAAGAAGTGGATAAATTGAGAAGTGAAGGAAAACTACCAGACAAGATTGTGGAAATTCTTTCAAATAGTGACGAGGCCGCCGCAGCATTATCACAGTATTCAAAAGAAATTATGGAATCTAACCCAAGACAGTCAGTAGATAAAGTAATGGAAGTGGTTAAAGCTGCCGAGCAACTTGTAACTCATCCACCATCTCCAACTCCTTCCAAAGATAAATGTATCCCAGGAAGTCCAATTCCACCGCATGATGTTAAAAAGACGACTATTGTAATGAAGGGGCACTCAAAAACATCTCCTGGCCTTGGAGGACCCAAGAGAAATCATTCTACTGATTATGATAATAATCAAATAGGTTCTACAGAACATTTAGAACCCAAGCCGAGATCATACATGTATCATGATCCACCTACTTATGCAAATCTTGACGACCTTCAAGGAAATAAAGACTCTTCAGATGAGGTTGAGTTTATAGATGATGAAGAGCATCCAAACGAGCTACAAAGATCCAACGGAGACTCTGTCGGAGGGGTTGGTGTTGAAACAAGAAATCCGATATTTAATGGATCCCAGTCAAATGAACCATTCTCCAGAAAAATGATCCCTCCTTCCGACTTAAATTTAGAAACCAAAACTATATCTTCTGCATACCTTCCTCCAGTTCCCGTACCAAGATCTAGTATAGGAAGTCTGAGTAGCGGCAGGATCTCTCCTGTTCTTACTGAAGAGGTAATTAGCAGTTTTTAATCACCTTTGCTTTACACATCATATTTAGTTTTAGTAATACTAGTATTAGAATACATTGAGGACACTAATGTAAATTGTATAAAATCGGTTCAAATTGTTCCATTGTTTAAGGTAACAATCGGCTCATCTGCCGTTTAGGGACCAGACGGAATTTCCACCACTATATGCTGCACTTTTTTACACTTGAAATTTTTATTGCTGCGAATTATAGGGACGCAGCATTTTTCATACCTTCCAACTTTAACCAACTACATAAGTTGGAGTATAAGTATACAACCAATTATGAAACCTTTGGATTTTATCAATTTCAATTGTTGTATTCTTAATCTAAATGTGTTTTTACCCTTCATACATAACTCAATTTTTATGACATTCCTTATTTACAAAATTCTAAGGCCCTTTCTAAGGTCGTCATTACCCTGTGTTACAATGATTCTCAATTGAGCTTATTATTTTTTAAATCTCTCCCACTCCAATTTTTAAGTTTAAAGTTTTTACAAGGTTAATAAGGTTTTGCGTATTGTATAAAAATATATTGTTATGTACTCTAAACTACATTTTATTAAAAATAAATCCTTCAAATATCTACAAAACTTGTCTACTTAATAAAGGACATAGGATACAATATTGTCTTTTTCATCATTTAGTAATTGATTGAATTGATTGATAAACAAAAGGTAAACAGGCGATTTGCATCGTCATTTTATATTTTTGGCATGCTTGTGTAAAGTTTTGATATTCGTGGCATGTGAATATATTTAGCAATGGGATTTTTTTGGCTTATATAATCCCTTTGCCTGTTTCAATTGTTTTCAATGAATTTGTTAGGTTTTCCTTTGATTTCTCTATGCGATGAGTATTTATATTTATACAAAGAATCTAAATGAGCCCACTCTCTGTAGTGTTGTTTGTTGTTAGTATAATTATCATTAATTATATATTATCATTAATTATATATGTAAGGTTTAATTAGTTTTAGTAATTATCCGATGGCTTTAAAGCATGATTTGATTGTTGTGAGTTTGAATTGGACGTTGTCATTTTTTTAAAATTTTTGCAGTGAATGAAATGGCTCTTATATTATAATGGCTCTTATATTAACTCATTTCTTCGTTCTTTACAGCAACATAAAGAGTTGAAAGTAAAATTCAAAGAGTTACCAACAAAAGCAATCAGTCCTATTCCTCCAAATATACATTTGCCTCAAGATGAGGATTCTGACCCTTCAGAGGAATCCGTTTTCCAGTTTTCTCCTGAGTTTCACCGTGTACCTTCTCCTATTTTGAACACTCCTCATGTCACCTACATTCCGGCTGAAGAGAAAAAACATGTTTCACTAGAAAATCTTACCCTTGAGGCACAAGGACCAACACTGCAGCATCACGAGTCAAGAGATGAAGAAAGTCATTCCAAAGAATTAAGTACAACACACCCTGGAGTTAGAACTAGTATTGTTTCTGCTCGTGCAAAATTTTTTGAGCAAGAAATACAACATCAGCAAATACCTTTAAAATCTGGTTAGGTTCAAAAAGCAAAACAAAAAAGTAAAACTAAACTGCTTGTTTTTAAACTTTAGTGAGCAAACAATTTTCGTATTTAAACCAGTCTGAGATTGATCGGATGAAGCAAGAAGAAGACCAAAAAATTGCAAACATGGGGCCTGGTGATTACGTAAGATCAAATGAGCTAGCACAGGTTATAGAGGAGGAAGAGTATGGGGATGATGAGCTTATGTTAGAGAAACACGAAGAAGATGAAGAAGAGGAAGACGAAGTTGAGGAAGATGAAGGAAAAGAACAAGGATCTCACAGAGGTGAAAGTATACCTTCAGATCGAGCTTCAGGGCATGTGAGGTCCATTTCGGCATCTAGTGTTAGTTCTGTGTCATCTACTGGAAGTGTTCGAACGGCAAAAGCTGAAAAGCGATTAAAGGAAAGGCTAAGTCAAGAGGTATATACATTTAATTACATGCTTTTACATATATATTTGCAAGTTGCAAGAAATAAAGAAAATGAATTTTTATTTATTGCAGGGTTTATTTCCTTCGGATAATTTATCGTCTACAAACTTAAGTCCATCGGAACAAAGAGCTTTACAAGCGGAGAAAAGAGCAGCATGGCGACAGGCCCGTTTAAAGTCATTGGAACAAGTTGGTTTTTTTCAACAACTCGAAATATAAAAAGTTTTTTTTATATTATTTAGGATGCACTTCAAGCGCAAATGGTGTTAAATCGTATCAGTGAAATTATTGACAGCCCTCCTCCTAGTGCCAATTTGAATCAGATTTCTATTGAAGCAGAAAAGTTGGATAATGTCTCAGGCGACAATCTTGACGAAGAAAACAATGGCATTGTTGTAAGTAATGCAATTAATGAAACTTTACACTAACAAGCACTATTCTTGTTATTTTTTATTTTTTAATTTTTATTATTTACTAATGTACTCATTCTTCAATATGTTTGCTGATAAAGATTCCAGTGAAAGTAGGTGCAAGTACTAACACTCGCTTTAACCATTCATCATCATCGTCATCTTCAACACCCGTTGATAACGATCCTTTTGAAAGGCAACTACCAAATGTAAAATTTCCTTCGTTATATATTCGACACCGGTCTACAGGACCAAAGAAAGTTATTGGAGAAAGGGAACGAGTGTTGGGCGAGAAAATCTCTCGAAAAACCGAGGAATGGTTCAATGAGGATACTGGAACAGTCGAAATTCGAACTGTTGAGATTATTGAAAAAATAATTGAACATGAGGTACAAAAATCTTAGGGACAAAGTACGGGACAGCAATTAACTAATCACACGGTTTATTATGGATACCTCTAATAGCACACGACGGGTCACAGCACTGCTGCAAGTTGAAACCTAATATCCTCATTATATGTATATATTTTATTCACAAAAATTTCCAAAATTCTGCACACCTGGGTGGGATAGCTGCATGTAAAAATATTCATCTAAACAAAAAGCACTTGATATATTGTATTTATTCACTCGCGTTAAGTTAAAGCTTTCTATTGGGACACTTCTTTATTATTGCATGCATCCGTAGTTCAGTAAATCTCTTGAAAAAATGTGCTCCAATAATAATCCAATTTTTAATAGGTGGAAACTACGGAGCAAAAAATTATATCTATTGAACTTGACGGTGCAGTAACTCCTTCTACAGACGATGCAAATACATTCCCAGTCCCTAGTGGAACGGGCAATTCAAAAAGAAAGAAAAAAAGAAATTCCAAAAAGAAGTAAAATATAAAATGTCTCCAAGAACAGACCTTGCCCACTTTATATTATCACCTAGTTGTTTTGACCACTGTGAAATGCAACTATCACATATTTCGCCCTATTCTCGACCACCTCATCATCATATTGAAATTACTCTGTTCTTTCACAATGTTTTTTTATCCTAATACTACCGATTATTAGTGTTTTTATATACAATTGTTAACTATATTTGAAGCGATGCTCTGAAATGAGTTTTTATTATTTAGTGAACAACAAAGTTGTTGGTGCATCCATTGTTATTTTTAGATATTCCAATAATATTTTTAATCCTCAAGAGCCATTACCCAATGAGTTTAAGTTTAGTTGAATTTTAACAAATTTTTAGACAATGTGAAAAGGTTTTTTTTAAAGCTTGATTTTTATCAGGAATTTAAGGTAGTTTGATTGTGTCTTGTCAATACAAATAAAAAAGTGAAAAGTTTTTAAATACATTGAACAAGGAAAGGATTTTATTCAACCAAACTTTTTATAACTCTTTCTATTTTAAGAAACAGCTTCGGAATTCAGTGTCCACGCTTGCGAATCACCTCAATTTTCGAGAATCCCTGAAATTAATAAAAATAATCAAAGCATGGTGACTATTATTGACAAGTGTGTAAATGATATATAAAGTCATTACGTTTTGGTCACGACTAACTTTGGAATACTTTTCAACTGCATCAATGCAGGATAGCCGATCAGCAAATTCTTGATCGTGTGTAATAACTATTAGTTGGAAATTTCTCTGATCTTTCTGTTGTGACATTTTGTCAGCCAAACTAAAAATAATAAAAATGGCTTTAGAACAACATGTTGCGCACCCGGCATAACTAATACCTGGATAAAGCATCAGCAAGAGCATTAATGTTTTTCTGGTCCAAATTAGTTGTAGGTTCATCCAGTGTAATCATTCCGCAACGAGAATTCAAGGATTCGGCAAGTGCAATTCTGATTATTATGGAAGCCAAAACTCTCTGACCAGCACTACAACGTCCTCTCATGTCCAATGCTTGGTCATGACGGACCATTACAACTCTACGTCAAAAATTATACAATTAATCACGTTATTATGTCACAAGCTTAAATTAAATCATGTACCTGTAGTTGTAATCCTTTCTGCCTTTCCCAGTATTAATCTTGACTTGATTTTTAGCTACAGATGGACCACTACCAGCCTCCGTTCTTATCTGGATATAATCAATATCGTTTCCTCTGTAAATTTTTCTCCAGTACTCTAATAACCGCTGGTTAATCAGTTCCATCCGTTTTGTATGAAAAAGCAAAATTGCATGGTCCAATGCAGTTTTATATCTTCTCAAATCTTTTTGTGCTTTTTCATAGACAGTCTTTTTGACGAGTCTTTCAACATACTCTTTCTCAGCATTCGCAAACATTTTCTCGTTCAAATCTTTTTTCAGTTGTGAAATTGTCGTCAGGTATTCTTTTTTTCTTCCCAAAAGTTGATTCATGGTGGCAGACTTTGAAGCATGATGTTGTGAGATTTCACGACGCTCAGCAGCAACACCTCGATTATGAGAAGTTTCGACAACTTTTCGCTTTTTATCTACCTCCGCTTTCAGAGTTGCAGCCTCAGCTAATTTTTCCTTATAATCTACATTGTCCTGTATGTTTCTTTGATGAGTCTACAAAAATAATTAATTTTCGTAAAATCGTGTGTATTTAGTTTGTAGATTGTGCAACAATTTTATCTTTATTATTACCTCGTGATTGGCGATGCTATCCTTAAGAGACTCTAATTCTACGTCAATTTCCTTTTTTCGTTCATTCATCGCATAAAGTTTTTCTTTACAATCATTAGATCTTCTCTGTACATCCGCATATTGTGATTTTTTCTTTTCAAATTCTTGCAATTTTTCGCTAATACCAGATAGCTTTGTTTTGTATTTCTCAATGTCTTCTTTTTGATCCCTTAATGTCTGTAAGTGTTTTTCTTTTTTTTCTGAGCAATCTGTTTTCTTCCTTTCTGCGTCGGTGATTTGAATTTTTGCCTTTGGTAACTCAGACTTTAGAGACATTACAGCTGCAGCAAGTAATTTGTTGGCCTCCTCTATATCTTTCTTTTGTCCTTCTATTGCTTCCCTACTTTGAAGCTCGGAAGTAATTTGTAATACTTTTTCTCTCATTTTGTTCTTATCATTAAGTAAATTGTTGAGCTCAGTTCTTTTCTTGTTCAGAGTATCTGACTTGGAGTCCTTCTCCATTTGCTTAGCCTTTAAAGAACTCCTCAAGTCCTTTAATCGTGTTTGGGCATCCGATAAATTAGTAGTTTTAGCTAATTCTAAACACAAGAAATAAAACAAGTTGATAAAACTAATTACAACATGGTTAGTTTCATGTAACTATGATTAATTTCAATGTTTACCTATGGCATCCTCGTGTCGACTTGATTCTAATTTTTCAATGGAAACTTCACGCTGTGCAACTTCTTTCTTTGCATTTTCATACAGTCCGACATCCTTGCTGTATTTTTCGAGGACGGATTTGTCGCATTCATATACGTCAATTGTATCATTTAGAGCCTCCAAGCTTGCAGAGAGCTCAGCACACTTTGCCTCAATTGTTTCTATCTTGTCTTTTAATTTAGGAATTTCTTCCTCAAGTTTTGACGACTCTTCCCACAAAGGCTTAATGCGAAGCAACTCTTGCTCCTTTTCTTTTAAACTGTCACATGTAGACAATTCTTGTACTTTTTGCTGGTACATTTCCAACGTTTCCTCCATCTGAAAATAAGGAATTTCTCCAATCTAGTTCAATACAATACTTGGGGTATCACATACATGTTTAATCAACTCCTTAGACTGCTGGGGTGACTTTTTATCCGCACAAAGGGGACAGCAGGGTCTAAACATTTCAAAATTAAATTTACAATCTTAATTTGCATTCATTAATGCAAATGAACGTACTTTTTGTTTACTTTCTGAATGAACTTTTTGTACAAATATTCTGCGGCTTCAGCGTAATACAAATCTTTCTGTGCAGTATCAAGTTGACTTTTAACGTCTTCGTATGCCTCATTGAAATCTCTTTCTTCCAAATGTTCCATAATTTCGGATTTCAAGTCTGTGAAACCGTAAACAAAGTAATAATTAATGTCAATTCGTGCCAGTACAATTTTATTGAACGAAGCCTACGTACTTTCTGCCTTTGCTGACTTTTTTGCTAGATCTGTTTTTAGTTGTTTCATCTCAGTTTCTTGAATGGTGTGTTTCTTTTCGAGTACTTTCTGCTCATTCTTCTTTGATAATAATTCCTTAATCTGGAAATCAAAACATTAAAAATAACTTGATAAATTTTTCGTTATTATTTATTCTGCACAAACCAAGGATTCTTTCTTCTTCTCGAAAGTAACTCCTAATCTGTCACTTGGGATCTCTCCAAGAACATTTGTCAAATCATCCTTAATTCTTCTCATTCTGAAACGGTACAATCAAATCGTGTTACAAATATACTTAGTAGTTGAAGCCACACCGCGTCCATTTGGACGTTTTAATAAACTTACATTTCGTTGCTTTCGTTTTGTTTTTGAAGTTTTTGCTTGTTAAAAATTGTAATTTGATCCAAAGCCGTTTTATCTTTTGCAAGCAATTCCACATCTTCTGATGTTTTGGCTAGCTGCCCGTCAATCTCTTTAATTTCCTTCACAAGAGCCTTTACATTCATTTCATACTTTTCAAGGATGTCGCCATTCTTTATTTGCCCAATTTTTTCATTCAGTTCTAATTCTTCCTCTTTAAGCAAAGCCAAATTATCATTAGAACCTTCAATAGCTTGAAGTCGAGACTTGAGTTCGGACAGGGTAGAAGTATTATCTTTGCTTTGTTGATTTTTCATTTCGATTTCCTTTTCGATTGATGCCTTCTTTGATCTATTTATAGGTGGGTTTTTATTCAACACATTTTTGGTACTAAAATAAATAATCAACAAATGATAAAATTTACCTAAACTCATCAATATTATTTTGAAGCTCATTTTCTTCCTTTTTGTATTTTGCTGCAGTTTTTGTGATTTCAGATTCTCGAGCACGAATACCCGATGCAAGTGCTCTAATAACAACATCGAGAGAAAGATTTCTAGGGTCTCCTTCACAAACGTCCAAACCAGTGTCCATACTACTATTAAACATACTGTCCTGAGAACTTTGCTTAAGTTTTTGTAAAAGCTGTTGAATTTCGGCAATCAAAGATGCCAAATTAGCCTGACGTTCTTTGTAAGCAGACTCTTCTTGTTGAAATTTCCCTTCTTCTAACAACAATTTCTTTTGATCATTTGTCGTCTTCTGTAGTTCTTGTTCATTAATTCGAGACTGATTAACCAACTAAAAAAAATTCATTAAAAAATAAATAAAAAAATAAATAAAAAAATAAAAATAATTCATAAATAAAAAATAATTCATTCGTAGATAAAACGGCTATAAATAACTGTATTTGTGCATACTTGTTTTTGTTGAGATAGCTTTTCGCTATGTTCTCCTTTAAAAACAAATAATTTTTGTTTTAAAGTAGGAATATCTCCGTCCAACTCTTCTTTTATGTTTCTTTTAATGTTTAGAGTTTCTTTTTGAATAATCTCCAGCTTCCCTTCATCAGAGGACAATTTACTAGCAAATGCAATGTATTCTTTCTCTGCTTCTTGAAGACTTCTCAATTTACTTTCCATTTCTTCAAGTTCCCTTCTTAACCCATCAATTTTATCGGAAAGAGACATGTGCTCAACTTCTTTAGTCTCGAGCTCTTTTTTTTTCTTTCGAGCCATTTGTCGATTTTCAATCACGTAACCAAGCTTGTCACTCTCACTTTTGGCCTCTGTATTAATTATGAATCAATGAATGTAGATATTAAAACTCCAGTGCAAGGATCACATAGCCCGAGTCAGGGAATATGAAAATATTTCTACATTATGCAATGTGTATGTATAAATCTAGCCAAATCACACAAGAAAATGTTTCAATTTTTTTCTCTCATTGGATGAGATGGAACAGATGGACCATTGACTCCAAACACTATACAGCTTGTACACATAGTATAATTACTAATTAGTACCACATATTACCACCAAATTTCGCCAAAATCGATCAAAGCATTTATGAGTTATCGCCTCACTAACGGACAAACATAATTGGTATATTAGCCCTGACTCGGGCTAAAAAAATAAAAAAGAAAGCGTTAACCAAAACTTACTCAATCCAAGGTCTTTGTCTTGCTTCGTAATTTGATCCAAGCATTTGATGTACATTGTGGTGTTGAAAAGAGCATCAAATTTTTCCTTGACTTTCTTCCCCTCATCTAAAGGCCAACAAGAATCCTCTTGATGACAAAGAATAACATGGTTCAACATGGCCTCTGAAACTCCCATAATGCGACACATCTCAAGCTAATTTAAACAATTTACAATTTATACAAAAATAAATCTTCATCAACCCTTAAAGCAAACCTTAACGTCGCCGCATTTGCTATTGAATTCTTTGAGATTTCCTTTGGTATCCGTAACTTTCATAGAAGCATCCAATTCCTTCTTCGTAAGGTTGCCCAATTTATCCTTCACAGTGACCTTTACCTTGCGCGTAGTACATATTTTATTCCCCACTGAATCAACCACATCCAATTTAACAATTCCAGTAGTCTAATACAAAAAAAATACAAAACAAATGAATATCAACTTAATCTACTAATCTATATCTTACTTCGTATCCATTCCCAAGCTTTGGGTCGTTAACAAATGAGGCTCCTTTGTTACTATTTGGGGGAAATGTATTTGTTATAGCGTACTTCAAAGCTTCAATGATAGTCTATACAAAATCCATATTAATCCCCTCCCAGTATAAAGACTGTACCGTTTTTCCACTCCCATTAACCCCAATAATTAATGTCAGTGGAGTTTGGAACTGTATCATTTGTCTCTTATTGTCATTTGGATTAAAACTCCTAATCCCTTGAATAGTTAAAGCCTTAACCACCGACATTTTTACAGTTGCTTTGTTCCCACTAAAAAAACTAAATCTCCTCCACTCCTCCTCTTCCCTTTTTCTGTAAAAAGAAAACAATCAAAAGTCCCCTCAAAATACTTAAACTCCTCCAATCCCACCTTTTTATTCCAACGCCGACAAAGGATAAGTAGAAACAGGAGAGCCGACAACGATATAAAATCCCTTCACCCAACAAGAACGTTCTAAAGAAAGGAAACAATGTGCTGGACTTTTCCCGCTCTTTTTTGGGGCAATATGCTTCCAGTGGGTGTTTGCCCTCAATTCTTGTTATTCACTCATTCTTGGTAAACAAGCATCCCCCCAAAAAGGATTGTCCATAAGTTTCCATAAATATTTTCAATGTATTCCACCCCCTCCAGCATTCCCCTCAAATCAATTCCAATGACTTCAAAAGTGTAATGTAAACAAGTTGAAGGGTGTTGTTCCTCCTCGTCATAAGGATTGCATCACGGCCTCGCTAAATTCCAACATGAGACGCAATTGAATTGCAGCCATGATAGGGAATTGCAACCCAAGAGGAATTTAAAGGATCGGAAAAGAACAATCAGCCCTTTCTCATCCCCCTACAACGTCGTCAGTTGGACGTAGGTATAAAAGTTTGGGGCTACAACGTTTGAAACAGATTTCAAAATGATTGGAGCCATGAAAAGGAAAGCATCGCTTAGTTTAAGTGAAAGTTGTATTTCCCCACCCCAAGGGATGATCCAGTGTCAAGAACTCAATTGCGGTACTGGAGGACATCCCAAGCCCGAAAAAAGGATAAGATGGGATGGACCAAGGACCCAAAGTTTGATTGAGCATTATAGGATACATGAATACCTTTGGAATCCAAAATTAGCGGATTATAAAAATGATAAAAAGAGGACACAATGTTTAGAAACTTGGTTGGAACAGAACCATTTGGAAAAAGGTGGAAAAACAAGGGGAAACCGGATGGATTTTTAACTCTTTTTGTTTATTGTTATCAACAGAATTGGTGAATGAGGTTAAAATGAAGCTCCATGGCCTCCGAACATCATTTGGTCATCAGTTGAAATTGGAAGGCTCAAGTGTCTCTGAGATGGATAAAGATGAACCAACAATATTTCAATCCAAATGGCAATGGTATAATCAATTGTCGTTTTTGAAGGAGACCATGGTCTTTAGATCGAGTTCTACAAATAATAATCATAGTCCCTCGGATTCTCCGCCACCGGACCATGGACATATTGGGCATCTGTCCAATAATATGGGACATCACGATGATGACATTAAGATGGAGATAAATACTCCATTAAATGTAGGAATTTTAGTCTTATTATTTTTCTTGCTAGGGGCAAATGAGATGAAATGAGATGTGTGAAGACTAATCTTGGTTGTTGTTATTGTTGTCTATTTTGCAGATGCAAGTCATGACACATTCCCATTATTCACAAGGTCATGAAATCCATCCGGATTCTTATATTGTACATCATCATTCCCAACCACATAATTTATCTGTGACAGCCGTCCCAATGCAGGCTCATGAGTCCCATTCTTATCAAAGGAAAGAAGAGGACGAGGCATTGGTTTATCATCATGCCGGCAGAATTACATCTACTCCTCCTATGGCACATATGAACAATGTCACTAGTCATAATACAACACCTGCAGTGGCCCATCAGCCAGGTATTCAAATTAAATATATTAGTCCATATAACAAGTGTTTTTTTCTATGTAGATATTGCAAGATATACAACAAGTACCTGCTGTCCCTGCGCTTGTTCGGCAGATAGACCAAGATCGGCTGTTGGGGAAAAATTAGGCCGTCTTGTGGAAGAAACTTTCAACAATTTATATCCAGAATATCAGGAGATGGCAAAAATTGAGATACAACAGGTGCTTGGGAAATACTTACAAAAGCCAGTTCCATAAAAAATCAAAATCAAGGTGAATCAATATTTGACTGAACTTGACACGTCGTAGAATTACTGATTTCAATGTTTCATTCAATATAATATACAGAGCAACCTACAACTATGGTACAAATTATATGATAACTGCATTCTATGACTTTTCTGATCCGGTTTAATTACGGACAAAAGGTTTCATAAGAACGCTAGCTTGACATAAATACGAAATTGATAAAGGTAATGTATTTTTCAAGATTTGGAATAAAAATGACAACAAAAACACTGAATAATTGACAAATTATTAAAATCAGAAATCCTGATCAAAACTCATGTACATACATACATATACGCAATTACATATAGTGGAAAGACCGATAGGTCGCTGTATGGGTGAACTTAGAAGCGACGACGTTTTAAAATATCTGGCTTCCAGTCTACAGGGTGAGACTCTTCAGTAGCCTCATCATCTTCTTTGTATATTTTGATGGTTTTATCTGCCTCTGTTGTAATTAGTCGTGATCCAGATAAATCAAAAGTCATCGAGAATATGCCTGCCTCGGAATCCATTGAACCTGGCTGCACTAGAGTTTGAGTTCGTTGGAAATTATAACCTGTTCTCCAATCCCAAAAATGTAAACTTCCATTGTCGGCTCCAGATACAAGCACTCCGTCCTTTTGTACAGTATGTTTAGAATAAACTCATTTCATCATCGGATATACAACGTTATCATTATTACCTGATTAACGGCAAGTGCATTAACAATTGCATTGTGCCCTGAAAGGTTTTGGATAAATTCTCCTTTTGGACATTTCCATTGTTTGATGTTATCGGTTGAAGCTGATGCAAACATGTACAAATCAGGATGCATTGCCAATGCCCTCACCTAAACAAAAACTCATTATAATACAACCCATCAAACTCTTATCCTCATATCTTAAAAGAAATACATACGTTGAAATTAAAGTGGTGGTATTGAGTTCACTTACAGATTTTTTGTGATTGGTCAAAGTACCAATGGACTTTCCTGAGGCTAAATCCCAAAGACGAATAGTACTATCATGAGACCCTGTAATTACTTGCGGCTCTGCAGCCTGGCTTAAAACGGAGGCAACCGTATTTGTATGACCAGATAACGTATGAATATTGGCCTTAGTTCGCATATCCCACACTCGTCCTACGCTATCTCGACCAACAGTTACAAGCACATCAATAGTTGGATGTAAAGAAATCCCATAAACTGCGCTCAAGTGCCCATGATAATGCCTGATTACCTGAAAAGCAAAACACAATAACAAATTAAAATAGTCAGTCTTTATTTCTTTTCTATCCCAACCTTATTATACTCGAGATCCCAACACTTGACTTGTCGATCTTCTCCAGCACTAAACAAATAAGGATGCCTAGGACTAACCACAAGTCCTCTAACCGTACTAACATGTCCAGTCAAGGAAAGTTTCAATTTTCCACTAGCTAAATCCCATATTTTGATAACGCGATCTGCAGCTCCGGTAACAAACCTTAATAAATATCATACAATTTTGTCCATCCTGCTATAACTCTTTCCAGTATTTTATTACATACCATTCATTGCCAGGTTCAACTGTAACGCATCTAACCCAACCCAAATGACCACTTATAACTCTGTGTAATTTCCATGGTGGATGCCACTTGGGTTTTGGCATGGTTGAGAATTTTTTTCCTTGAGAAACCAGAGAAGTAGACGTCTTTGTAGTTGCATTATTCTCAAACCCAACAGGTATCAAGGACATTGGTTTATTTTGTCTAAATTAATTAATATTTCAAATCAAATGACTTGATTTAAAAAATGAATCTTACGAGAATAAGGCCAAAGCTCCAGCCTTGCCCTGCTGAGCGACATCATTTTTACTCAACTCCGACCCTTCTCCAGCATCTCCATTATGATGATGATGATGAATATCTATTATCCCTTCCATTGCCAATTCTCTTTTCTTATTTTCTACAATGGGGATAACTGGTGCATATTGATCTTTAGCCTTAACAGCTCTACAAATCCGATCCCTAGTACCCCCAAAACAAATACACTTTAAATACATTTATATCAAAGCTGGAGCTAAAAATTCTCATACGCTTCTTCAGAAATTGGTGGAAGTGATCCATGATCGGACAGAAACATATCATGCGTTCTTTTCAGTGATCTAAACACAAGGGTATGTACTGAATGTTTTTGGACGGCCAAGTCCTAAAATTAAAGAAATAAAATTATGCAACCCCCAATACTAGTAGCCCCCCAGTTCAAATATGTAAACGTACTTTATCCTTTTCCTTTTGTTCTGTAAGTGGGGGTCCCTGTAGGGCCGCATCTCCTCCCATTATTTTATTCAAATCTTTTACCTTCTCAAAACTTTTCGGATCTTTCAAAAACACAATTCTCACCAAAATACGACAATAGCCAAAGTTCCCGGTGAAGAGTGATACCGCCAAGTCTCATCAACCACAGTTTTTGAACATCTTTCCCAAATAAAGGGTTAAAACAGGATGATAAGTCCCCGTCGGACCCTGTTGGTAAGGGATTTGGATCCGATGTCTTCCTGGAAGGAATAAAATGTTTTCTTTGTGTCTTGTAGAACAAAGTAAAGTCCATGATGCTGGTTGGAGTGGGTGGGTGTGGGGCATTTGCTGTGATTGGGATTTGGTCAGGAAATGAAGAGTTTTATAAACAATTTATCTTTCCAATCTTGGCTCAAATGGATCCAGAACTATCACACAGAGCCGCTGTTGTGGCTGCAAAATATCCCCTATTAATACGAAATAATGGAAATGATCATCCTCAGATGTTGGTAGGACAAAAGAGTTTTCGTACAATTTAATGATAGTGAGATTTAGAAAACTCAAGTCGGGTCAATACAGTTACAAAATCCCATTGGCATTGCGGGTAAGCAGTACAGAGAAAAAGCATTAATAATCGACCAGCAGAGTGATCCATCCAATCTAGATTGTTTTTGGAAGTAATGTAAATGTTGTTGCAGCCGGATTTGATAAAAACGGAGAATGCATGAGTGGTCTTGTAAGAATGGGCTTTGGATGGATAGAGATTGGAAGTGTGACCCCACTGCCGCAAGAAGGAAATCCTAAACCAAGGTATAATTAATAATCTATTTATTTATTTTATTTTATTCGTATTTAGAGTTTTTAGAATCCCAGAGGATCATGCTGTGATTAACAGGTAATTAAAGCTTCAAGTATAGGGAATATTGGACAATATAATTGATCCCTTCTATTCTCCACATTATAGGTATGGATTCAACAGCCATGGACATGAAGCCGTTCATAAAAGAGTGGAAATATTTAAGAATAATTATCCCACCTGTATTTTGGGTGTCAATTTAGGAGCTAATAAAACATCAAATGATAGAATTGAAGATTATTGTAAAGGAATAAGAATATTTAGTGATACAGCGGATTACTTTGTTATCAATATATCTTCACCAAATACACCAAGTTTGAGAGAGCTTCAAAATAGTGACAATCTTTCTCAACTGTTAGAACAAGTTATTAAAACTAGAAATAGTCAAGAACGTAAAGTACCATTGTTACTGAAAGTGGCTCCAGATTTAACTGATGATGAAGTGAAATCAATATGTAAATATGTAAACCACAAAGACACTAGAGTAGATGGAATTATTGTTTCAAATACAACTGTTAGGAGAGATACTTTGGGGACAAAATCTCAAGTTAAGTTTGAAGTTGGTGGATTAAGTGGTCGTCCTTTGGAAAAAATTTCTACAGAACTTGTTGCAAAGTTTTATAAAGAACTAAAAGGTAGATGAACAACTTATGCATGCTTATGTATTTGTCATGGTAGAAAGATATGAAATTATATATTTCATCAGGTGAAATACCGATTATTGGAGTAGGGGGTGTGTCTGATGGGAATGACGCATTCAGAAAAGTATGTGCAGGCGCTTCAGCCGTTCAACTTTATACTGCATTGACATATAATGGACCCGGTATTGTCGCAAGAGTTAAACAAGAGTTGTCAGCACTCCTGAGGTATCAATAATCAATGTCATCATTCACATTTTCACTAATTCCTTTGTTTTTAGCTCAAATGGTTTCAATTCTCTACAAGAAGCTATTGGTAGTGCGCATGTCCCTCATTCGAAATAAATACATTATATTGTTCTCAAGTTATTTATCGATGCTAAATGAAATCAAAACCTACCTTAGTACCAAAAATATACTTTACTCCACTTTTGCTTCCAGTTACAATAATAGAACTGAAGAATTTGTGATGAACTGTAGTAGAAACCAACTACCACTTCCAGAGATTCAAGAGTGCTGCTGACTTTTTTGAACTTCCGCTGCAGCCGATAACTTTCCTAATATCATAGCCTCAAAATCCGCAAACCCTGTTGAGGACACGGGTCCGGGTGCCTTTTTTGGGATTCCGTTAGTAGAACTAGGTAGATTTTTCCCTACTTTTTTTTGTTCTTGAATAATCTGTTGCCTTATAAGTTCTTGCTCTTCCTGCAACGCCCTTGAACCTTCCTTCTTTAAACGTTCAATCTCCTTTTTCAACAGTTCCTCATCCCCTCCTCCTCCTGCTGTAGTTTCAAATGAAGGATTTGTATTATATTTCCTTTTAGCCTCTGTTGATTCCTTTGCTTCCTTTTCTCTTCTTTCTAAATCATCTTTCAGTTTTCTTCTCTTGGAGTCTAACTGTTTGGTTCTAGCCTTTGCTAATTCCTTAGCCTTTAACGTTCTATCATATGCCTCCCTTGCTTTAGCATCTACAAGGATTTCTAATGCTGAGGACAGCTCCAGAAAAAGTTGTGCAGCTTGTGGATCATCAGGGTTCTTATCTGGATGACATTTCAATGCTTTTTTCCTATAAGCCTTTTTTATATCCGACTCTGAGGCTGTGACCGTTGTTTCTAAAATATCGTAGAGATTTTTCTCCCAAATTTTGGATTTTTTGGTGGAACCCATCCCAATGAATGCTGGAAATGTAAATTCAAATTAACTCCTTCAACTTTGTACTTACGAAACTTGATTTTGGATGAGGCTGATGGCAGATGTTAAATCGTTTGGGATTTATTTGTATTTGCCGTATCCCTTTGTGACTTCGGGGTAACATGTCGAAGCGTCCTAATTTCAATCCTTGTTTTTTTAATTATTCCTTCAGAATATTCCAGTTTTTTTTCATTTCATCCTTAATCCCTATTCCATAATTAATTTTTAAACTTGGGCTTGGATTCCAATATAAAGTTCTAGATCCTTTCGTAGTTTCCCTTTTTTGTTGCATATGCGTGGGTATGATTTTATTGATTTTTTGTTGACTAGTTGATGTCTCAGCAAGGGGTGAGTCTCAATCATTAATATTTTCATTTTCTTCGTGTTCAAGAATAAATTGTGATCTTTTTAAAACCAAATAGAAAACAAAGGAAGAAAAAGGGTTGAGTTACGACAAAGCAAAGGTTGAACATGGATCTCAATTCAGCACAAGACAACACAAGTTTATTTCCTCAGAAATATTCGGAATATTTCTCAACAATGAGCCCTTTGGCTGCAAGATTTTACCAAGATATCAAAAAGGTTGAGGGAAAATCCAATCACTTTTCAACCTTATCTTATGATGAAAAGTGTTTGGTGATTGATAAGAGTTTAATAAAGGTTGAAGAGAGTGGTTGTTTGGAGGATAGTCACACCCCTCAATCCACAGCCCTTTTGTTGTCCGTTTATCCTAAAAAGCCGGATAAATATGTTTATGATGAAAGTCGTTGTTGGATTGATGGACATTCGGGCAGCTACACGGATTGTACAGAGAGTCAAATCTCTGGCTGCAGACTTAGCAAATTGATAAAAAACATTAAGAGCATCAAACCAAAGTCATTTATGAATAAAAAACCAAAGGCCCCTGCTCCCTTGATTCCAAGCTGTGTTCAAGACTCTTTAGTATTATCCTCCTCTGAAGGAAAGGAACCCTTTGCTATTCAAGTAGGGCCGGAAACATCTCTTCTCTTATCATCATCTAATCAAGGGCAGGAGAATTGGTCAACAAAATATTTGAATAAATTGGATCCAAAGGAAGATTTATTCCGTCCAAATCAGAAGCAGAACATGGATCTCATGGCAGAACTTGAGGCGAAATTGAAAAAAGGAAACAGTTCATCTTCCCAGTCAAAAGTAAAGCGTTATTGGCATCTATTTGTGCTTAATTGTAATAATTTATTGTAGAATCTCATCTACAAGCCAAAAGCACCTCCACCCCCTCCTCCAACACAAAAACCAAACAAAGTTACCACAGGGAAATCGTCCGTGCTTGACGAGGACTTTGTTGTTGATGTTTCCAGTCCTTGTCGCATTGTAATTCAATCAAATAATTTACCCATGCATGTATGTAATGGCTGTATTGTCTTTAAATTCATTTTGTTCAGGTAACGCCAAAGACCGGATTCGATTTTTTGGATAATTGGTGACCTTGTTGATTCAATTTCATCGACGTTTTCATACAATTAAGCCCAGAATACACTTGTTTAATTTTGTACATGTAAAATCATCGCTTGTATTAGCAAATTACAAATTAATTAAAATATCCTTTGATCGGAATTTCCTTCCTATGCTGGATATCTTCTTTTATTACATGCATAAAACCAAGGAAGGAAGTACTGCAATCTTTTTCATACTTGGCATACCTGTTAATGAACATGTTAAAATAAAGTTTAAACCATTCAATTTGAAGTTGAACATTGTTGGTATTTTGATAAAAATAAATGCTACATACAAAGTCAAAAACTATGTAAATTACAGTAAATGAGGTGAACTCAATTTTGTATTTATAGCCACCTTTATTTAATTAATTACTTTATTTAACAAAGTGATTCGAAAGAATGCAAATGTATGCTTTTTATTTTAAAACGGTACACTCTACAGGCAAAACTACAAGTTAATTAAATATCCTTTGATCATGCAAACCCTCCCAGGCTGGATATCTTCCTTTATTGCATGCATAAAACCAAGGAAGTACCGCAATCTTGTGTATACTCGGCCATTCTATTTTCACCCTGTCAAGTGAAAAGATCCTTGTTAACAACGAAACATCATTTGCCGACAACTTAATCTCCATCTCCCTCAAGGATTTGGTACCATTGACGACAGATATTGCAAGGTTTGTGAGTTGCTGAATGTCATAATTACTAGCTTCCGTTTGAGTTAGTCTTTTTAGAATTTGAAATGGTAGATATCCATAATGGGTCATGTGCATTCCTCCTAAAAGTAGTTTGGGGACCTGCCGCGCTGTCGGGTTGGGAAATCTTGGGCGGACTTTGCCGCTTTGAATTTCCAATAAGTAGGATCCCCCAAGGTGAAGGGTTCCCCAGGGACTGGGAAATCAGTTTTAAAAGCTTGATGAATCCGACCAAAAGGAAACCAAATCCCAATATCAACGGGATCAGTAAAGTTGCCCTTAACTGATCCCGTTGTCCGTTCTTCAATTGAAGAATGGACATTCTGCTGGGCACTTCATCAGCGTCACCAAAACCTAAAGGAACATTTTTTAAAAGTTTGAAAAAATACTTTCATAATCTAACCCAGCAAATCATCATCTTTGAATTCCTTCATTATGAGATTCCACGCTAAAAACTTTCTCCAACGCATATTTTCCTGAAGACGCTCCATATTCCATTGTATTCCTGGATATTTTGCTCCTTCGGCCTCCTTCTGTGTTTCAACATCGTCCAAAATCATGGACACTGTTTTATCTTTAAATTTAGAGAATCGAGGTTGCGTCCTAATTCTTTCCCATATCAATGGCTTCCTTAGCCCTTTGAAATGAGATCGGGTGGATTCTATAATAAAGAATCTATCAACAATGTCATAAAGTTCATTCAAATGTATTTCTAAACTGTGGGCCCAAAGTTTCTCACCATTTTTGCAAGACAAACTTTGGGAATGTATAACTTTTTATTTCACAGATGCAAATTAAAAGCAATTTGTACAATTATACTTCAATATGTGGTGTGTCCACCCGAGGCCTCCATCATTGACAGCACTCTCATGTTGAACGATTGTGAAAGATTTTACAAAATCTTGCACGGAATTTTTTTCCACTCTTCTTGAAATCTTTAAATTAACTCAATGTTTGTCGTCGGAAATGGAGGCTTGTGTGCTGAT
>JAAOWG010000138.1:0-35878 GCA_036491945.1 Paranurophorus simplex
TATCTCAAGATTGCATACTTTATAAGTGGGATTGGTGGGGCTGGAACAATTGGTGGGGGATATCTGCATACAACTGTTATCACTTCATCACCCTCCATTTCTAATCCAGGATGAAATCGTACAACAACATTATTGGTGAACACTCGAGCAGGGTCCTAAAATATTTTCATGGCTTTCATTGAAGTTTTAAAAAACGTACATTTTAGTAGTTCACGGGCGCATTTTCATGAATATTATGCAAAGTAATTAAGCTTTCTTGAGCATATGCAAATAGTAATCAAGTAATCATTAAGTATGGAATAATTGCATATCATAGGATGATATGGATGCTTGAGATTATTATATATCTAATTTTGAAAAGGTATAAAAAAAATCAAGATTTTTGTTATGCAGGAAATGAATTTAGAGACCTTTCATATTTGGTAATCCTGACCTGAAGTTTGATCCCAAGTTGATTCAACATGTTAGGGTGAATCATTTTTTACATAGAACCTCATATGGGTGTGACAATTAAATTAACCCCGAGGAGGACAATGAGTCAAACAGGCTACATTCTGAGTAAAGGTTAGCATGATTTATACTACACCACAACTCATGTTTCCATATATGGATCAGATAAAACTATTCGCCAACTCAGATTTCAGTACTGCCAAAGCAAAGTTAATGGGGAAATTGTAATATTTAAATGCACTTTTCTATTCTGTTGTTTCTTAATTATTCAAGCAACCTTCCATATACAGATTTACAGCTCGACGAAATCAAAGCTACCTAAACTTTGTAGAAAATCAACTTGAGAGTGCATAAAGTAATTAGCAAAAGAAATTTAACACTTAATAATGTGCCATATACATTGCTCTATGATTACGTAAGGGGAAAAAAATTCTCAAAATCTAATATTAATGTGTATGAAGAATATATAACTGCATATCTACATACGTACATATGTATGTATGTATATGTACCTGTTTTGTCCCGCAACCTTTTAAGGGAAGCTCAAGAGTGGCTGTAACATCTCCAATTCCTTTAGTAAGACAAGGAGTGGTACGGTCAAAATCTGAGTAGGCGATCCCGTAAAATGGTTCTTTAAACGCCAACTGAACAAGCATTGACCCCGCTGCACAATTAAGATCCGCAGATGTCCGATTCAAACTGATTTGTGGTTTAAGGGAATCCAACTCGGTGACTTTTCCGTCTAAAGTAGCTGTTTGAGGTAGACCGCTTCCATATTCTCCATCAATTGCTTGAAGGGCGTAATTAGATTGAGAAGCTGCTGGATTTACTACTAGTATGAAAACCAGCAAATAAGCCAACCCAGGAATCTTCATCCTGCAAGTTAAAACAGGAAATTACATTTCAAAATCTTTGTCAAATGTCGTAAGAGATCAAACATGATTTGCAAATGTTTGCAATAGGATTATGCAATTTCCAGCCTTGGACTACTAACAAACGCCACCACCCTTTCTTCCATAAAAGAACATGGCAGCCAATTAACCAACAAGGAATCTCCAAAATCAATGCATTCAAACAAAAACAAATTTAAGTGAGAGTGGGATCATTTATTTATATTAAGGTCAATTTTCAGAACATTTTTATGCGGCCTTGTGCATCTCTCTAGTTTTAAGCCTCTTATATGTAATAGTGTCTTTATACGATGGCTTGGCACTCGCAATATGACCATGAGAGATTACTAAACAATTTCCACACCCAACCTGAAATTCATATACAAAAACCGTCTCCAAAAAATAAATGTAATAAACAACAAAAAATTGCATCCAGTGATCTCATAGAAATATTGAACTAGTTAACTAGTTTTTAAATACCTTTATTAAAAAGTTTAACGGCTTTGCAATTATTTATTCATGCTTTTATTAAATGTTCTATTTTATATTTAACTAGCTTAGGGCTACGCCCCCCAGCTGCGGGCTTTGCGCGCTCCTATTGCTTCCATTTTTAAATGGATAGTTTTTTTCGTAATTGGATTATCTTATCCTTAATTTACTACGAAAACCGGGTAGATTTAATTCAATTAAAACAGAAATTTTGAGGCATTATAAAACGTTCCAACCCCCAAATATAAAGAGATGACTAAAGTTCCATCCTCCTGCAATTCGTAATACACAAAAATTTCTGGTCACTATTAAAATCGTTCTGGTCACTTTTAAAAGCTTTCTGGTCACTTTCAAAAGCTTTCTGGTCACTTTTAAAATCGTTCTGGTCACTATTAAAATCGTTCTGGTCACTTTTAAAAGCTTTCTAGTCACCTTTAAAAGCGTCCTGGTCACTTTTAAAACCGCTCTGGTCACTTTTAAAGGCGTTCTGGTCACTCTTAAAAGCGTTCTGGTCACTTTTCAAAGCGTTCTGGTCACTTTTCAAAGCGTTCTGGTCACTTTAAAAAGCGTTCTGGTCACTTTTCAAAGCGTTCTGGTCACTTTTCAAAGCGTTCTGGTCACTTTTAAAACCGTTCTGGTCACTTTTAAAAGCGTTCTGGTCACTTTTCAAAGCGTTCTGGTCACTTTTCAAAGCGTTCTGGTCACTTTTCAAAGCGTTCTGGTCACTTTTCAAAGCGTTCTGGTCACTTTTAAAAGCGTTCTGGTCACTTTTCAAAGCGTTCTGGTCACTTTTAAAAGCGTTCTGGTCACTTTTCAAAGCGTTTCACTAACAATTTTCTATTGATAGTGCGAAACAATTTTTAATTGATTGTGCTAAACAATTTTTAATTGATAGTGCTAAACATTTTTTAATTGATAGTGCTAAACAATTTTTAATTGATAGTGCTAAACAATTTTTAATTGATAGTGCTAAACAATTTTTAATTGATAGTGCTAAACATTTTTAATTGATAGTGCGAAACAATTTTTAATTGATAGTGCTAAACAATTTTTAATTGATAGTGCTTAGTAATTATTAATTGATAGTGCGAAACAATTTTTAATTGATAGTGCTAAACAATTTTCAATTGATAGTGCAAAACAATTTTTAATTGCTAGTGCTAAGTAATTTTCAATTTAAAGCGCTTAGTAATTTTCTTGCTAAGCGCTCGTTTTCTGTTGAGCAAGGAAGAAAATCGACAGTGGCGCCTACGTAGCGGAGGAAAGTCGAACTTTTTGCTTCACACACTTTTCGATCTTAATATGGTGATGTAAATATGTACATATGTATATGTATAAATATTTTTCATTATTTCATGAAAATAAATGTGTGGGTTTATAGGTGAGAGTAACAAATATTTAGCAAAGACCTTGTGGTGTTTGCTACAATGCTGATCCTTCATATTAAAAACTATCTAGAATTGCATGCGACAAAACGAATTGGTACCAAGAGTGAGTGAAGGCAAAACCTCACAAACAATCTTTCGTCATTATATAAAATAGTTTTGCTATCTATATTATTGTTCTATCATTATTAGCTGCTATTGTACTGTACTAAATATGTATATGCATATTAAATGGTTTTCGTTTATTTAACATCTTCAGCCCACTCAATTTGCAAGGCTGGGCGACGAGATGTGCTGCATAGTTTTGACATTAGGTTAGCTTAAAAAATTTTTTTTGTCGAGTCTGAGATAGAAGTTGATACATTGGTTGGATTTTAGTTAAAATATGAGTGACATTTATAAAAATTATTTTCGCTAGATTCTTCTTCATTATTATTCTACGGGTGGTAATTCAACAATAAAAAAGCATTAATCTCGAAACTACTGCCATAATACTTGATGTTTAAAAGCCAATGTCAGAACTATGTATAACTGTTATTCTGTCGTAATTACAATTTTGGTTTGAAAGTATTAACACATGCAAAATCCTGTAATAGCAACGATTCTAACGTTGTTCCCATCCTTTACTTTTATTACACTCCTTCCAATATTCAACTATGTACTAAATATCTACAACTATTTACTACTTAATCATCGAGTTAATCAAAAAGCAATTTCGACTTGAATCAATTTCTGAATATCTAAAACAAAGGCGAATAATTTTTTGCTATTGAAACACTTGGTTAATTACACACAGATTTTAGAATGTCATGTTTTATACAATCAAGATTTCAATTACAAGTAACAATCGGCTCTACCATTCCTGGTTTTGTATTACAATTTAACTCATCTTCATGCATATCACATATTTTTCTCAATTCAATTTCTTTGCATTGCAGCAATTGCAGTGTGCGTGAGAAAGCTGACCACCAATACCAAATTATGCTACAGACATCAGTTATTTACACAATCCAATCCAATCTACGCAAATAAATAATGTGAGAATTACGACATTCTGTGCAACTGTAAATTTAATTAAACGGATTTAACTCTTCCTATCCTTCCCAGAACTCGGACATTCATTCGAAGGACTTCCTTCCTTTTTTTATCAACATTAATTCCATTTATGCATACTTTTCAACTCCTTACAATGATCAAACAAAGTGTTAAAAGGCCCACACTACAGCGTACAGTAAAATAAGATGAATCTTGAGAAAAGTTATAAGCTGTAATGTCACCCGTTAGTAGATAGTTGAAGCGTGTGGAAAAAAATTGGATTCTAGAAAAAGTAAAGGTATTCTGTGACACGAACTCATCTTAGATAAGTACTACCATATCGTCATAAAAATCGTGCATGTGATAAGTTACTTCGTGAAATAGACATTTTATCATTACGATATAAAATCTCATTTCAAAGAGCTGCATAATTTTTAATGAATCACTTGTGACAAAATATGAATGAATAAATAAAGTATTGGAAAGTGAGAGATTTGGTTTACATATGTATCATTTCTACTTTCTTGTCACACATGCATTTTAATTGGAATATACGTATTTGCAGAAAAAGCAAAGAAATCAGCAAATCCTGGGTTGTAGAGTATACCAATAAAAATGAAATGAAATGAAAGGTATTTAGTTTTTCTAGTTCGTGCCGTAAAATTGAAGCATAAATAAAATCATAGCACCCAGGCTGAGTATTACATATGCTTAAAATATTACATTTGACAAGTTAACTGCACACTTCAAGCTTGTTTACCTTCCTTCCTTGGACAAACATGTTGAACTTGTACTCGGATGAAAGATGAGCAAATCGTGCATTTTATGATAATTTATTAGTTTTTTAACCTAATCCTTTTTGACGGACTGGAACGAATCGAGAACATTTATAAAAAAATGAGTACAAACGAAGGAAATAAAAAACACGAATCAAATTAATATTTTGCAACGAAACAATTTTTGAATGTGTCAGTAATTATGCTGATATCGGCCGGAAGCTTGTAAAATTCCGTTATTGTTTACATACTGACACATTTTAAAGCAAAAGCCATCAAATTTGGTATGTATGTATATGTACTTCATACAAAATTAGTTCACTAGAGGCATGAAATTTCACTTTCCCAAAATTATTCCAGCAGGGAATCGTTTTTAATTCAGAATACAAAAAACCAGCAAATTTTAGCAGCACGCCTTGACTGTGATTTTGAATTATACTTTCGTCATGGTATAATGAAAGTGCAAATGCAAACCCACAGATCTCGAAATTCCCAGATAACCTATGGTGTTAGTAAATGTTATCATTCAGGTTACTTTTAGTGTCTCACTTCAACTGGGATACAATATTTCACAAAAAGATGCAGTAAAAAAGTTGAAGGGAAACCGTTTAATTCAAATGAAGCGATTTGTTGTTGCACAATTATTTTGGAATCATTTTGATTGAAAAAATGCAGATACGGATCGATGCACGTGAACGACGTCTTAAATAATCCCATGCACGAGAAAAGTATCCAATTTGAAGTGGATTTTAACCCATCCGAAAAAACTAATGGGTGAGGTTAAATTAGGAAAAAATCGTAATCTTCAAATATCTCACGATGAGACTCTTAAATAAATATGAATGATTCTCCATATTGCCTCCCTTCATTTACACAAGTCTGCAATAAGTGTAAAAATTGTCGACTTTTCAAATTCATTACTTGATATAAGTACTGAGATTGGGAATAATTTTGAAAGAAGTAACATAAATGAGAGAAACGTGGAAACATTCAGAGTTCAAATTATTTACAAAGTAATCGAGAGTGGATGGATAAAATCCAGCTCAGCTTTGCATGTTAACAGACTAATGAATTTTGAAGAGCAATCTGGTTCTTTCATCAATTTAAATATTTGTAATACATAATAAAGAATAATTAAATAATGTTTTCCTCTGGTTTCTTTACATAAAAATACCACCTGTCTTCCTTTCGTATAAGCATGATTGAAAGTGAAAGTGGGCTATGAATGGAAATGGATCCAATTATCTTTTAGTTTTCGCTTCATTTCATATTGCATTTCTACTCCACACAGCATGACGTAATAACATTACAAAAAGATGCATTATTATGCATCTTTTTAATGGAATGAAACAATTCACAAATTCCCATTTAGTGGAAAAAATTCTTGGGGAATATATTTTTCAAAAGGTAAAAGGATTCATGAGTAGTAAGATGCGTTTGCCAACTGAATTGGTACTTTCTTGTAGGAAATAAAGGGACAAATCCATTTTTGGTTGCTAAATACATATATGGCTTTTCCTTGTCTTAGTACGTGGGAGTGAAATGAGGATCCAGGAATTTCAACGGAGCAGATAATTGTGTTAGAAGCATTGAACTTCTTTTTACTAAAACAAGGGGGACTATCTGGGGGTTGAACAGAACCTTTAAAAAAGATGATTTATGAGCATCATATAGGATTAGATGAATGCTAATCTTAGCAATCCGTAAATTTATTCCCCATTGTTGACATCATATTAAAACTCTAATGTGCATAATGCATTATTAGTATTGGATATTAGAACGGATGTCCTCTAATTAACAAAGGTTTACCGCACTCATATATTTGCAATTAGTACTTTGAGCAAAAAATCCACCTGAAGAGGAGTTTGTGTTTTATTTACACTGTTGCGTGTAATAATGAGGACAAAATCCCACGACAAATAGTTGAACGTTTTGTAGTAAATTGAATGAAGAGAAAACATTTCATTTGTTTGCATTTAATTATCGCACGTTGAACCCCGAACTTGTAGGTGTGGGATGTGCAGATATAATGCCGTCGTGGTGCTTTGATTACAATTTCAATCTTGTGAATGATGATGCATTGGGAAATTTCCAAGAAAATCAAGCGAAGATCAAACCCAACATTGAATCATATATTATATTGAAGTATTACTCTTAAATTTAATAAGAAAATTAGATAACATCACATCCTCCTTCTGGAGCTATTAAGTTGTTTATAAAAAAAACTCGAGCAAATATTCTCATTGTATATTATGTATTCCTTGATAAACTCTGAAGCTCATTGTAAAGTCCAATATATAATTCCTTAAGATGAATAACTACCGTGTAATAATTTTTCTCAAGGTCTCAAATCTGTAATTCTTCAGCTTCACGCTTCGCTTAATTATTTTCTCACATGCACTTACATTTATATATGTAGATTATGTTAATTAAGCTTTACCTTTGCATATTTAAATCCTGTATTCCGGGTCCTCAATTCCCAGACCAAAACAATCTCCTTCACATTTTTCACAAACCTAAAAAAACGCAAGAGAATGTATCTCACTGTTCAAGGAATAAAATTGTGCAATATCAAAAAAATAACTGCATATCTAAATAGTATAAAATTGAAAGAACCAGTTGGCAAGCAAAACAAACCAATTGCACCGTTCACTTTACTCAGTAGAAAGGGAAGGACGTTGTAATTTATGAAAATGCTAAAGAATACCTTATTGCAATTGATGTGATGAAATTGAAAGACCAAAGTAAACTGCCAGTATAGTATTCCCTCACTATTCCACCACAAACTGTTGAGGGAAGTGAAGGGTTGAAGATATTCCGAGGGTTGTTTCATTGTTAGGGGAAGTTAACAGGATCATAAGAGAAGAGGGGTTGCTTATTTTCATTGGTGAACGTTGCTCTTACCTGTTGCATTCCCTGACGAGTTGCAGCAAAAGTGAATTGGAGAATTTGGTGGTTCCTCATGTAGTTCAATGTAGTAGTTAAATTGAAACCATAATTCATACTTGATTTTATTAGTTATTAAATTTTAAATTAAAGTCGCAAAGTCGTTTGCATTTGTAAAATGCTTTTTTAACTGATTTTGATGGTCTTGGAGTATTTTTAATTTTAGAATCTTTAATTGAATCGAGAATTCATAGAAAATAATTGAAGCTATTGTTTTCTTGAGTGATGAGACTTGTAAACCTCATTGAAGGAAAAAGTCCAACCCTTTTGCCATTGGAATGCCAAAATATTGATGCAAATCCAAATATGTAAATACATAGACAGTGTAATGGTATTTTTTGCTTAAAGATACAGCACGATCTTTCATTGCAATATATTAATTAAAGGATGAGTTTACAATATTTTGAAATTGTTCTCCCTTCATTCCTGTTCGTTTAAATGAACTTGAAAACACAAAACAACTCCCTAAGATTCGTCTGCTGCAAATTTATGTGTATTTTAAACTCTGAAATGTGTTAAGCATTAAATCTTTTCATCCATCCTTCCGTTTTCTTTCCTTTGCTCTATCTTGTATAAACAAGGACGGCTTTGATTTTTGACATTCTTACTTCCACTTAAACTGAGATAAAAGTAAATATAATCAAACTCGCATCTCACTCAGTGACAATTGTTTAATTGTTTCCAAAAATTGGCTAAAATTCTAATTAGCTAACTGCTTTTGATGTGAGGTACACATCCGTCTAAATCTTAAATGACGTTTCATGGACGACAAGTAAAAATAAGTTTGTTCACTTTCATGGGCAACTCATGTGACAAGTTGAAGAATCATCTCTTCTTGTCACAGAATTTAAATAAGTGGATTCAATTAGAGCGAGAATGCTTTTCTGTCGGGTCCAACTCATCTATGAAAAAGTCCTTGAACAAACCGAAATATTTTATCAATGGCAAGCACTTTTTCTTTGCTTTTTACAAAATTACCAACTGTAATTATTATGATCATTGTTTCATCGCTTTTTTTAGTTTGACCCAGTTGAGTTCTAAAATAAAGGATAAGTTGGCAATAATAATAATCATTACTAAACAACCCACTCTGATTCCGTCAAACGTTTGTCGAACCTGTCCATGTATATTGTCTTGTTAGCCAAGTGTTAAATGACGAATGTGACAAAGTTGCAAATTGATTATGCTTGTTTTCTAATCCCCACGATTTATGAGTAAATCAGTCAATAATGTTTGAGTGCCAGAAAATAATTTATTTGCTCAAGAATTTACATACAATGCGATAATGGCTGTCTTTGATACATGTATGTAATGACATGACAAGAAGTTAACAATTACAGACAAATATTACTTATGATTTATTATAATAATGAGAACAGGTAATAGCTTTTACACGAATCTCACTTCCTTTTTTGTGGCACAGGAAACAAGGCACAGTTCTTTGCATTCATGCGATTGCAAAACCTGGAGATCTTTCGACAAAAATTGTATCATGAGATTGGACTAGAAATCTAAACAAAAGAAAATAGTTGTAGAAAAACGGACGCTTTGGTTCTGGTAGTGATAAACTATTTCAAATGAGATAACAAGTAATAACCGACTAATTATATAAAATCTAAATATATTATCCGTTAGTTAGAGGTCTTTTATTTTTATTGCATGATTCGCATATTATTTAATCGAGATCTGAAACTGATCGCTATAACAGTGACGAGTTGTCCGTTCTCATAAACTTCTTACCGTGAGTGATTTTCAGAAAGTTCTTGATAATATCCTACCATTCCTTTAATCTTTTCCCTTTTTCTGTAAATGTATACAAGGCAGTGGGGTTTAATTATGGTTCACCAAAATCCTTGGGATGACTCAAACGTCGGGCCAATTCATGCATAACTTCTTGAAATATATGTCCAGAATTCTGTAATATGATGAATGAATGAATACCGGTCCGTTGATACTATCAATGTGTTCCCTTATGGGCTTACAGTTAGATTGATTCCAATCAAATACACGAGTAAAAAATCACCCAATCTAGATTTTTTAACAAGAGTTTGTATCGCATCTTGACTTAAAAGACGAAATCGTGTGCCGAGAATGAATCCTCGAATTCTTGGAGAAATTATTACTGCAATTCTGTACAGTATGCTGAGACTTGATAGAACTCCCAACAAGACAAACCAGAACCTGTAGTGAATAAATGTTTGTAATAAGAGATTTTAGTACTTATTTGTAAGGGCGAAATAATGCAAAAGACGTAATTATTTAAGAGGTCGCAAGTGAGTGTTGCAATTTAGACGGAGGTGTCAAGTAAATAGTGTAATCAATCTAAAAGTTCATTTTGCACAGTCAAGAAGAATTATAGTTTCATGAGATACGTTTCTCATAAAAGCGAAAGAGCATTTTTTTAACTGGAGAAAGCTGAGAAAAGACGATCAGGTCGTTCAGTAACTTGCATAAAATCACGGAATTGTCAATCGGTTCGTTTTTCAGCAATTTGTAGTAGTTAGCATGAATAAAATTACCAAATTACCAAAGGAATATGTAGATTTTTTCGTTGACCACGTTCAAAGGCAAAATGCAAAGTGCGTCGTGATTTTCAAGACCAAATCCAACGCCTCCCTTTCTGAACGTACATTTAGTCATTCTGGGAAATATTCTGACCTGAAAAAGAAGTTTGCTTGCTATTCACAACATTTTACATGATTTTCTAGTACTTTTTAATTCCTTTAAATTATTACCATTGGATCTACTCTTCTGTCATCATCTTCTCCTGTAAGACGCATGACTTCCAACCCGAATGTTAGAAACTCTCCGTCAAAAAACTTGTCCATTAAGAACGCTTGTCCTGAATGCAATCAAAACGAATCAAAGGAATCAAACGAAAAGAATTAGATATGCAACACTAGTTTAATTTGTTAATAGGTGAAATAGAGCCCTTATACAATAAAATGATTGATTTAAAATTGACTTACCGATAACATTCAATAATGCAAGAACTTCACAAAAAAAATAACGATAAGCCCACCAGTTGTGTTGTTTGAGATTTTCATACAAATAGTCAACGAGCAATTTTTTCTTTTGCTTTTTCTCCATCTCTGGAATTATTCCTATATCCAAGTCCATTATTAAATTCTGGACCTGTAAATTGTAAGAATAGCAAAATTATTATTTGTCAACTTTGGTTAGTTCTCTGTTCCATATTCGGAAGCTACATAATATACAGACATACGTTTGAAACTTATTCTTACCTTTCCTCCTTCCCAGTTCTTCCATAGCCATCGAGGAATGTAGAATAAGATTGCCTGGAAAATAAAATTCCATGTGAATCTCTTAGTGAATTCCATCTCATTAGCAAATGAACAAATCTTTTGAGAGGAATCTGCTTTACTTCTCATTACCATTAAAATCAGATTCTTCTTCCATGTGTGGATCTAACATTTTAAGACTAAATTCGACACATCCCATCATTCTGAGCAGCGTGAATAAATATAATGCGGAAAATATGCCAAGATAGATTACAAATTTGTTATGCATTTGTTCATTTGTCTCAACAGGAAATGGGATACATGCGCTTTCCACTGTGAGTCAGAAGCTAAAATACAGGAGCTTATTAACACGCTCTTATGCTAGTATGAAATGATTTGTTTTTAAATGTTTTCTAAATAACCTTATACGGATGCATGTAGAAATATGAAAACATCAACATTATATGTACTTTATTCTTTATCAATATATGTAATGTGCGAACAAAATAAGATTCATATGTTAATAAATTACGACTGAAGGACATTGAAGGCATACTATGAAGTTGACCTCTTTTATGTAAATAGTTCAATAAAGTATTTGAATTTCAATCGTTCTCAGGATTACTGGCTCTTCCGATTGAAGACGGATGGAGAAATTCGTACCAAGACAAAGACTATTAATAGATGGGATTAGTTTTCTCGTATAATAAAGTGTAAACAGTGTAATATTGTCTTGTTTAAGAAAGGAATTATAAGAACACTTTTCAATAAAAAGCAAACTGTCTCACAATGAATCAAGCTTTTATGTATATACAAGTATTTAGATGTATGTACATGTAGATATTTAGATGTATGAAAAGTATGGGAATAATGAAAGAATTAATTAATTAATGGTTGATTGTTCAATTGTTTTTCGACTAAATTCGAATTCATGGTTAGTCCTTGCATGGTTTAATAATATTAATGAGAGTGTTAAAAGCAGCACTTTATTTGATACTTGACACTGGATACTCATTGACAAAAGATTTATACTTATCCTACCTGTCCAACTCATGAAGATAAATGCTCATCACTCACCAGCATTAAAAAGGAATCAAACTTCTTGAAATTCCTGATTGTTAAAGTTACCCAAGCATCTGCTGTCAGAAAAACATTCTTTTGTTTTTAAGTCGTAGTGTCAAGTTTATGTGGATTTGCCTAAATTCCACAAATTCTCAGCCAAACTAAAAACAAGTCTCAATTCCAAATGACAGCTACGAAACTTCATAGAGGAATTGTTATTTGATGTTGATTTGGGTAATTTATTTGGTGATTGTGATTACATTAAAGTAGTTTAGAGGCTGAATGGATATTTGCCCGAATTCCAATTGAGACACTGAATATCGGGACCTGATGAACAAGGCATGTGAATTCAACCAAGATTCAAGAACAGATAGTACCCCAGTGGATGAGCTATGAATGGATTTTTGCCAAAAGGTTAGCCAACTCCTGTGACCTATATGTGAGTGTGTAAATGCATAAATGTTTCTGTAAAGAGAAACTAGAAACCTCAGATTTTCTTTGGTATAAACATTTTCATCCAGCTAACCCAATAACCGAGTGCAAGTGTATACATTTACATCTTTTGAGCTGAAACCAAGCCACATGGCATTCCGAACCATCCTGTGTTATGAAATTGAACTGGCTAAATCTCAGTGGGTGATTACCTTGTTTGATAATGCGAAAAGGAACAAGTTCCTGTCGATTCGTTCAAACTAATATACACATTGGGTTCTGCAAATTAAAGCTCCAGACAGACAAACTAGCATTGACGAACTACCTTACTGACTGAGTGAGTTTGCGTCATAAAAAACACAAAAAAAAGTTATTCATCATCATCTTTACAGACCTGACTTTCCCCGTATTTAATGTAAAAATAAAGCCATTCTGTACATCTTGAGTATAAATCTTTTATCTAAAACTACATATTCAATGAACTGCAATAATAAAATGTGTCCTGGCTCGACTTCTTGTAATTGTCTTTAGAAAATTAATTTCAAGATGACATTGGATTGTACCCCAAGTTTTTTGGGATAAAAATGGAATACAAAAAAATATACCTTGATCTCCCATCACAATGACAATAAATGCTAGAATTATTTTGAAAGCTTGTAAATTCAGAGCACTGAATGTAAGATTTGGATTAAAAGAGTTTTGGTACAGTTTTGGTTGAGTTCCCAGAATTTCGGTACAATTTAATTCACAAGTAATCTCAGGAGTAGGCTAACCGATTTAAAGCTTAACTTGTGATAATGATGGCATAATGGTGGCATTTACTTGAGGCTTGATGTCCAATTTAATCTAAGTGCAAATGTTGGCTGATATTTTGTTTTTACAACTGGTTTCTTATCATCAAATTAAAATAACTTGAAATAATAGGTTGTTCTTATATTATGCTTTGATACTACTCCATCCGCACATTAATCTTTTCATTTTTTCATGCATTTAGCTTACCTGAAAAAATAGACAAAAACACACCCACTGGTAATATTTGTACACTTTCATGTCAGATTCATCGGCAGGAGTTTTATCAACACCGAAATGCGGAATATCTAATAAGCAAAATTTAAATTGTACGTTACTGTGTTTGTTTAGAAATTGTTTTAAATTTTTCTTACCTTTCCCGACCTTTTTTATAAATGCACTTCTGACTAGATATCTGAAATTATTAAAGATGCTTACTAATCTTGTGCTGCTTGTATAAAGACGTAAAATTTCACATACGTATGCATAATCCAACAATATGTGTTTAATACGTCCTCAGGAATATCTTTGGTGTGAATACAATCAATTGGATTGCCCACATACTGTCTTGTGGTCACAATTAGTGAAAATGCCAATAATATCATAACAGTGAGACTGTAGTGGAGGCGAAATATTGAAGAATCGATGCGAACATGGCTCACCTTTACAAGGTTTTTTAGCCCTCGAAATATATCCAACATTATTAAAACTTCACATAGTAGCTACCAGTATAGCAAATTAAATGCCCTGGTATAAAAAAACTGTTAACTTTATTTCACCTCATGGTGAAAGTTTTTGGCTTTCACTGGAAACAATTATTGATCTCATTGTTCACTTGATTTAATAGGGCAGATCAACAAAGGGTTAGGGGTTCAACAAATTAAATATACGAATATTTTGATACATAGAAAGGAAACGGACGTTGGCACTAAATCAATTGAAGTATTCATTTTCAGAGAAATTCTTTTAAAAGGAACCAACCCTTCAACAACGTATCTTGACTTAAATAGAAAATGCTCTAGAAAAGAAAGTACATTTTATTGCTAAATCAACTAGTGAACACAGATTGGAGTCATGAACACGTTCCAAAAATTTCAAATCAGTTCGATAACAAAAGGTCCTTCCTGTAGCATGGAGTTGGTCCCATAAAGAGGAAGATTTCAAACTTATGACTCTATTTATCAAAGCATACGATTTTGAACCAAACGTTTTGGAGCAATGCAAATCCATAATGAATCAAAATGGAAATTGAAGGCACTTGAACTCGTTCCACGGAGAACGCATTTTAAGTACACTTTGAGAAAGCATGGCAGTGCTTATTTATGGAAACTTTCACTTATTCGCAAGGCACTACCACGCCAATTTGACATAATTTTTTTACAAAATGAAACAAATTTATAGCTACCCAAAGCAGTGATTGAGCGGTTGCACTACAATCCAACAAGGGTTGGAATAAGACTGATTCCGCGTGCCCATTTCCTTCGAAGCCAAGTGTGTAGGATACCCGGGTTCTGTTTTAGTACAACGACTAATTCTTCTCTGAGGTATTATTCAAGAAAGTGATAAGAGCTTTAAAGTTTCCTACTCATATTCCAAAGAACACAAGGAGGTTACGTATTTCAGAGAAACTTATCCACTAACTAAGCCATGCGCATCCTAAATTAGCCAATGATTCTTGAACAAATCAGAAATGTTTGAGATTTCCTTTTGACTTATCCACCTTCACGTCGGCCACACTCATCATCATGTTAACACTCATGAATCATTTTTTCAGTAAACCGGGTGAAAAATGGACATGCTATGAGTGAGTACACATTATAAGAAAGATTCTCATCATGAAATATCAAGAGGCAAGTGAACACATATTTCATCTCATGCAGCACTCTTCTCACTCATCTCTTCCGGCTTTCTAATTCAGAGCAACCCATTTAGGCCAATTATTTTATTATCAAATAAGAATGTCACTATTTCCTTTTCATCCAACTATTTACGGGTGATCTTTAAACCATTTTACCAATTTTTGTTAATCTTTTTTGCCATCAAATTTGTTGGAATGTTACCTTGCAGAAGAAAAGAAAAAGAACTACATCGTTATGTTATTTATTATTTATTTATCATAATCGGTGACCTGAAACAATTGTTGATACACAAAGTTCACAATTGATCAACTTCTACTACTACGGTTAATGAGACAGCTAAGATAAAAGATAACAAGGGGGAAAAGTATTTAAATACTTTCTTTCATCATGATTTGTTCCATATGAGGTTAATTAATACTGAAGAGCTTTTTTGTACTGGTGCATGATAAGACGTTTACAAACCTTGATATTTTTCTGTAATTTGAAGCCTCATTGAAGCGTTTTCGACAAAAATCAATAAAATGGGTCATGTTATAGCTAATGTTCAATACTATTAATTGTGTTTTCAGGCAACACAAATTTTTAGGTAAAAAAGTCAATGAAAATAGATTAATTATCGTGCAGATTCTCTCGTTTCCTTCTTGTTTAAATCCATGTTATTTTTATTGTAACTTGCTCCAAACAGACAAAGTAAATCACAATGAAGGGAACGTAAATCTTGTGTAAATTTTTATTATCTTGTATGTTACTTTTGTTTTTTAATCGTTTTACAATCTGTAAAACATAGTTAATCTTAATGCTTCGCTATTAAACAAAGAAATAAGAAGTTGCCTATTTTTACTATCGTCAAATTCTAAAAATACAATGCGAGGCTTCTTCACGTCATCTTAAAAAACTCTGTCACTGTTATATCTATCTTTCTCTATTATCTGTCTATGGCTAGTGAGTGTTCCGTTCGGAAGTTGAAATAAACTCTTTTATTTTCGCTAAAAGTTCTTGATAAAAAAATCTTTAGTTAATGGAACATAAACAGGGAGTGAAATTAAGTCTGGTTTAAGGAATTTTCATGGGATTTTACAATAAAAATGATGAAGGACGAAGAAGAGTGCCAGATGATATTTTCAAAACATAAAACTAAATTAAAATTTTGTTGTAAATTTTAATAATAGTTTAGAAAAACGTCATAACATGGAGGCTTCATTTTTTTATAATTCGTTTATCCATACATATTTACATACATATATAGCTGAAATCAACATGAACAATGTTTGTAAAACTTGAAACAATCCTTTTTGTTAATGTATTTTAGGATTGTTTGAATGTACAGTATCATTCTTCTTGGCAAATTCGACGATTACATCACGGTACACTTGCGGATCGACATTCCTTCCTACAAATCATAAAGTTCATTAAATCTCAAACCTAAGAATGAACCCCCGAACGGAACAAAACTAACCTAGCATGTACAGAACCCACCAGTCACCGAGACTAACTTTCTTGGATACCTAAATATAATAACAATAATAACCAAAATATATGTAATAAGTAAAAAATAATACCGAGACAACAGCATCATGTGGGACCATTCTGTTTCTTGCGTGCATTAATCTGCAAAGATCAAAAAATTGTCAGGTTAGCAGCTAGGTTAGGGTTTTCACCTTGGCCGAAGACTTGGCGTTATGATCATGATGAATCTGAACACTAAGACGATAGCAGTCAATATGGCGAGAATTATAAACCAGAACCAAAGGAAAATATATGTTTTCTGGAAAAATATGGAGTATTAAAATATGAAGTTGAGGAAAAAATTGATTCACGATTTACCTCATTCACGATATTGAGTGGCAGTATGCATATAGCGTCATGAGTTTCAATTGTGGCAGAAGGACCATACCTATTCAATTAGTACATTAGTGTCAACAGTAGTGTAATAATTAATTACTTATTAAACCAACTTACTTTCTAAAGGTACACTTTGTTACACGAGGGAAAACAAAGACCATGTGATCATATCGTTGATCTTGATCCAAATCATCAAAAGCCAAAACATTTAGTCCATAAGACCAAAAATCTCCTTTGAAAAACCAGTCCATGATAAACATTTGGAAAATGATATTGACGAAACACAAGGCTTCACAAAACCAGTAGCGAAAGGCATAAGTGTTGTGTTGCTGTAAACAAATAAAAAAAACCGTCAAAATTTCAAAACAAAAAAAAAGCATTTTAAAACTTGTTTACATTCAAATGCCGAATCAGATAATCAATGAGGATGGATTTCTTTACGGATTTTTCCTCCTCAGAACGAAGCCCAATGTTTAATCCACAAACAATAGTACTCATCAGATTTTGTTCCCAAGATTCCCAAAGCCATTTGGGGAAGTAACACATCAACGCTTGAAAAAATAGGACAAAACAAACCTAAGAATGGGATAATTTATTTTGATCCTTTCCAGTCCATTGATGTTACCCATTGATAATATGTATAGTACTTTTCCTTCCCACCATCACTTTGTGCAACACCAGGATGAGCCACATCGTGTAAAGGACGTTGAAAAGCATCTGGAACAAGATTATTTGAATTTCAACCCTCAAGTACCCCCCCCTTAAATAATCCAACTTCCCATCCCATCCCCCTCCTCACCTGGCATTGTAAAAGTCGTCATAATCCAACAAAACGTATTGACCACATGTGTAGGTACTCCATCAACGATGCATCTTATCGGCTGTCCCACAAATTGTGTCCATGTAATGATCATGGAAAAGGTAATGAGGAGGACCGTTGTAAAAGTGCAGTGTATCCTGAATATTGGATTATCAATGATAATCTCCTGCCTCTTAAAATAGTCCTTCAACCCTGACAATAAATTATACATCTTGAACACCCCTTGTGTTTTATAACAACCACCCGCTGGAAGGACCGTTCTCTTTCACCCCCAAAAATAAACCTTAACTTTTTTTAAAAAAAAAATAATATTCCAGAGCAACTTCACAACACTTTCCCCTTGTTTCGACTGAGGAATCTGTTTAGTACAAGAAATTAAAAGAAGTATATGTATGTATGTAAGTGGTTATTGTTCCAATGGTAGCTCCTCACCCCCTCACCCCCATCATCATCATCACTGGCATGTTTAAATAGAAGATGAAAAGGGCAGATGGGATCCTAAAGGGTGGAAACGGCCCAACGTTGTCAAACTGTGCAGGGATTGAAGAGGGTTGAAATCACAACAAGTAAGAAGAAACCCCTAGTTCAAAAACAACTTTGGATGAAGAGGGACTCTGGATGATGAGGATTTCAAGCCTCAAGGCACACCCCCTTACACCTTGTTCAATATTGGAGGATGATGCAATATCAATAGTTTGTTAAGGAAGGAGGAAAATGTGCTAAAAAAGGAAATCAGGGGTTGTCCATTACATTACATTATACTGTGCAGGATGGGGATGACTTTTGACTTTTGTCAAGTTAAACAAGCTTTGTTGCAAGATGATGATGAAGATGAAGAGTTGAAGTTGTTCAAAGGTGCAAGAATGGAGTAGTCCCCTCTTTTTAGAGATTAAAAAATGATGTTAATGTAAAGCCCCTGACCCTCAAAGGCATCCTATCATTCTTCAATATTCTATTGGGATCATTCTACATGAGAATCAAAGATGAGGTTGATAAATATTGGAATACCTTGAGGTCATTCCACTACAGACTTTAATCATTAAACAAGGTGGGATTTGTGGAGGTAGGGGAAATGCATAGAGTTGCATTTTTTTTAAATATGAATTGTCAGCATAATGTTTGGCTTCCTTGCATTTTTGAAACGACATAAATTAGGTTGTAGGGTATTAACTATAAAATGATTTGTACCGTATTTTATGTGGAATTTTACAGCATTTAAAATTAATTTTGGGAGTGCGTGTATTAAGCAGAAATGAGATAAACTCAAATGTCTCATGTTTGTCACTTTAATATCGAGTTTCATTGGTAAATGATGGGTTTGTTGGTCATACGCAAATACGTCTCACGTCATTGATTGTTCTTTACAAAACAGTTTTGTGGTTTTGAAAGATTAAAATATATCTGGTGTCTTGATGATTTAATCACAATATTTTCCATGTTCACATACACATCTTAAATCCAAATACAAAGATAATGAATAGAGTCTATTTTATGCATACATCAAACCAATGTATGACCTCGTCCCTCGTTTCAATACATAAAAACCAACAAATGTGGTTTGGTTAAGCTTCTGCTGGAATGAATGACCATTGTGGGTGGATAGAATGTGCTTCATTTGGTAAAGTAAATTTTTATAAGAGCAACATTAATCCGGTATTTCTAAGCTAAACAAAACTCAATAGGAGAAATATATGTAACTTTGATTGCGGTTAAGGAACAGAATTAATTGGACCCTCTACAAAATAAATACAGCAATTAAGTCCAAGGTGATTTTCTCCATAAATAAAATTCACTTCAACACGAATCACATCACAACATTCTGTTGAGAAACAAATGACAAGGAATTTAGGATTACAATCTTCAGCAGTATTGTTGTTTTGGGATTAGATTATAATGAGCAAATGGAAGCACATTTCTGTCATTAGCAGAAGGACAATTAAATACTCATTAATAATCAATAATCACTCAATGTTTATTATTTTAGGCGTTTTATGCAGCAAAGAAAACATTCCATCTTTGGATTGACAGAATTCTAAGCAGCTATGGAATAAATGTTGAGCATCAATCAATACCAGACATAGCATGTGCTTTTTTTTATTAGATAATTATTCATTAATTTTTATCGTTATACATATGTATGTTGACTGTGATTACATATTCATTTTGTAGTAAATCAATTGTAAAAAAACAATAACAGTAAATTGCAAAGGTTTTTACATTGACTGCATTTGGAGTTAGTTATTATATTACTCTTAATCAAATTACTACAACAGTTGCAGTAAATACTTGAAAGCAGACATCATATATATCATACCAACGGTTTGGTTAGGTTATCATCGTCTGACCCACTACTGGGACGTTTTGTAGAGCTGCTATGAGTTGGACTTGGAGATAAAAGTCTTCCGTCGGGGGTGTTTTCCATTATTAAAGTTTGAATTTGATCACATAGTTCTCCAAATTTTACGGTGTCAATGTTGACCGAGAGAAGTCGCAGTATAAACCATTCAGCATATCCATATTCATTCAATATTGTAGAAACGGCTCCAGTAAATTGTGTTGCAACTTTTCTTCTTAATATAAAGTGACGCAGCTTTGGGCTAAAGAGTAGCACTACTCGATAGAGTAGCGCCAATCCTCCAATTATTGAAAGAATTACGAACCAGAACCTGTAGACCATCCAAATTACAATCAGAATTTCCAAGAATAAGCAAGCAATTCCCAATAATAATGTTTTCCTACTATCCCTAAGAAAAATGAGATTCTCATAGTATATAGGCACAGATATTAAGCGATGAATTCATGAGTAACATTGCAGATCACATCATTATTGTCAGTTTTTATGAAAACAAAAATTTAACAAGCAGCATGCAGGTTCTTCTGTATATTCAGGATGTAGAATCAACGTTTGTTAATGGCAGCTCGTGGCAGAACTACTACTATTACTACATATTTTATCATTTTATTGAAAATTCCTGTCCTCGGCATTCTAATTACAAAACAATGTATTTTTTCTTGACTAAATGAAGATGTGGCAAAGCAAGGAAAATATGAGAACTCTTAGCAAAGTTGTCATTATGGAAGCTATTAACATGCGTGTAAAAATGGGTTGAATAATAATGCATCAAGTTTTTTGAACAAAACTGCCAACATTTGTTTGACTTTAGAATCTCAACTTTTATGCTTCAATTATTTGTGTTTATGATAAGTATCAGAAGCGACAAGGGTGTTGTAGTTAGAATGAGCTACTGAATGCCACACACCACACACAATTCCATCAACACATAAGGACGGATATACTTTAAGATGTCGCATTGGTAAAAACTGAGGCGTTACAATCCAGCTTGGAATGTTTCAATGTTTTCCAAGCATTTCTTTAGCATATTGTGCCGAACGCATGTTCATTAATTGTATTGAATTTGGTTGGGTGTTTGATCAAAAAAAATAAAGATTATATGCAAAAGAATCAACTACTACTGCTGGTGATTGCTTCATGAATATTTAACTTACCAGAGGAATAAATAAATTTTCTGAAAAAATAAGGAGTATTAAAATATGAAGTTCACGAAAAGATTAATTCAAACATTCGTTTGAAACATACTGAATTTAATTTACCTCATTCATGATATTCTGACTTAGCACACACAATATATCGTATCTGAAATAGAATTTTTTGTATCAGCAGACAATCAACAACAATGTGATGTACGTCTTACTTGATTATGTTACCAGATGGACCGTACTTGTGGAAGTCGCACTTTCCCATTTTTGGGAAAGCTTGATTCATAGGATTTAAATCTGAATCAGTGTCTGTATTATTTCGCATAAATTTAACCACCTTAGGTCCGTAATCTATAATAATACAGTACTCCATATTAATGTATGTATATATATATATATATTAATTATATTAATATACTCATTATTCCATATAAAATTCATTTTGCCCCGTAGAAATAATATATACAAAATGTAAGCAAGTATAAATAATATACGTACCGTGGAAGTTATTTGACAAAAAGATATTGGTGAGCCAGAAATTGATTAAGACAACAATCAAGTTTAGGACCTCACAGGCAATATACAAGTACGGGTAAGGTTGGTGGAATTCCACATCGTGATAAAAATATAAAGCCGCTTTGTCCATTGCACCTCTCATCATTTTAGAATCATTTGCATCCTCAGCGTCGATTAATCCCCTCCGTTTCATTTCTAAAACCTTGTCTCTATAAATCGCTACTGGAGCGACCTTTAAGTCACAAATTGTTTTGATTTTCTTGCCATCCCACATTTTCCATAAGTAATGAGGAACGAGAAATGTAAAAGCTTGGAAAAAGAGCACCATTGGAACCTGGTTCATAAGTAATTACAATGCTTTAAAATTAGAACATTAAGTCAATATACCCATTGATAGTAATAATGATATCTTTCTTCATCTCTTCCAGGAACGTGGGGTCCCACACCATAATGAGCAACTTCAACCCCAACCTTTTTACCGTAGCTGAATATGAAATGGAAAAAATTAATTTTATTGTTAGAGATTAGCGTCAACCTTACAGATTGGGAACGGTATAGGTACTCATTATAAAGCAATACTGATTGAGCGCTTCGGGTCTAACATCTTCTTTGGGTGGGACAATGCATTTGAGTTTATCACCTTGGATTAATCATTAAAATTATTGGTAAAAATAGAGAATGTCATTTTCATCAAAATAGCAAGAATCAGCTTACCCACAAGTGACTGCATTGTAACTAAACCAGCACAAATGATTAGACATACTACGGAAACTCTTGAAAACAATCGAAATACTGGGTCTTCAATAAATATTTTATCAGGGTTGATTTTATATTTTTTTAGAAAATCTGATTTTAATGCAGTAACAATATCAGCCATTTTGATATGTTATAGTATTAGCAAATCTTTGAAGAGTTTCTTGCTTAATGTAAAGAATCCAGATAAGAGAAAGTCGTGAAAGCCAAGTGCCTTCTCAATGAATGCCACGAGGGAAAACAAATTCAATGTGAATTATAAATGAGGATGAGGCAAGGAAAATTCCGAATTGCATGGTAATCTCATGATAACTCTTATCAGCATCAATTGTAACGTTCCGCATTGCTTTACTTCATTTTGACTACATTTGGTGTGAGTATCATACAGTCCCCTTGACACCTTTTTGCCAAGAATTTTATTTACATACTTTAACTAATCACGCCTGTCTGGATTAATTTTTATTACAAAATAATTGACAATGTGAATTGATAATTGCTCTGTATTTTATTGGAGGTTTGGTTGTTTTAAATTTGGCAACAATTGGCAAGTCCCTGTTCAAACCTTTGAAAAAACACGAAAGCTTTAAGCTTTCTGATGAAGTGAAAGATTAATGGAACAAATGTCCCAGTTATTATACGCATGGATTGTGCATTAATTTCTCATTTCAAGTCTGAGACATTGTAAGTGTACCTAATACAACTTGAATTTTTCATTTGATAAAATACCACGATTTGCTTGACTAATAAAAAAACTTATGATTTCGTCAATCTTGAAAATCAACAAATAAATCGCTACAAACTTGCAATTAATAAATGTCATCTTGACAAATGTCACCCCTCAACACTTTTCAGAGAAATAATAATGTAAAATCTGAGTGCAAATAAATTACTGTCTACTTTAGGTCATGACAGCAGAATGTCAGAGGGTATAAGCTTGAATTGGACCTGATACCACCTACACTATCATTACAGCATAAGATTCGCAAGATATATTTACCAAGACTCCTGTTCTGTTTTATTAAATATATGTAGGATTTCAATGAATGCCAGTCATAAATGTGGATTCATTTTTCACAAATTGCAAGTTAACCTTGCTTATCTTACTATTCTACAGTACATTCCGAAATCATTTTGCACAAACTAAATAAACTGACAAGCGCAAATTAATCTGATTTCACCAGAGTGAGAGATTCAAGATTGTGAGACTGAAGAAAAAGGGTTGATAAATATTGGTTCAGACTTTTATTTAATCGTGGTCATTTGTCTTGCATTCAAATCATTGATTACATCATTAATTATACAACACATTTGACTATTATATGTGCTTATTGTAAATAGATAGCTATACCCTCCACTGAAATATTCATATAGCATTTAATGTTTTCACTACTGTAGTATCTTTTAACTTTCCTCTTTGATTGTTTTACTCTATGTACAAATGACTAAATCTGTAGCTCATCTCTGTAGGTTGAAACTTACCACATCGTGTTATTCAATTATAATTGGTTTGCAGTTAATTCACCACCAATGCACAGAGCAGAATTATATACATGGTAATTTCTGCAGTTGTTGGTGCAATTAGCGTATTGTAATCATTTTTTTACCTTCCTGCATTAAAATACAGCAATTCAGACCTTTGGTTGAAACCTCAATAATTCTAGACGGGTCGTAAATTTGGAGCTGAATTTCCTTAACGTATGTACATATGTACATTTATAGTGTCTGGATTGCATTTTGCATTATTACAAAATTGCAATCCCATTATTACCATTCCTAGTATTACTTGTTAAATATTTTTTAACAATAACTCCACTTTTACTTCCTCATGAACAAATGCCAATATCATGCCATGTGTTTCATGAACAACTGAAACAAAAAATCTATTGATTTTGAGTTCAATCATGCTTCATATTGATATGTTTTTGCATGTGTACATATTTTTCAGTTCAAAGTCCATAAGTTGAACAAATACATACATACTAATAGAACTCCGGATATGATTTGATAAAACTGCAGTCAAGTATTTTCTTAGTACACAAACATCAATTTCTAAAGGGGTAAAAACCTGTGGAAGGGATACGATAAATGGATTTTACTTGTTTAAGAACATCAACATGAGTTTATAAGAAGTATCTCATGTACACAATTAAAATTAACAGCAATTAATTATACCTTGGTCCCATGACGTGATGAGGTCATCATGCGGTTACATGCATAACATGAAATTTAGCATTAAGAACTTGAATCATGGGATAGTCGAGATGCGATGCATATTATTAAAATGGTCAATGTAATACATAAGTCCCAAACAAATTATGATGAAATGCGTCACATGTTATGGAGACTATGGAATGTCCAAATGAATCATTTTTTTATCTTATTTAAGTGGAGTTTACGTGCGTTAACAATGTTTCATTGAAATTGCACTTCCTGAAACATACGTGGGTGATTAACCGTACTTAATTGAGTACTTGAGTTTCCAAAGTTTAAAAGGATATGAGATCATTTTGCAAATGACATTAAATCGAAGAATATCCTTCATCATAATTGGTAGGTGTTCAATGGAGTGATGCAATAAGCAAATACAATAAGCGTTAATATTATTTCAATTTTATTTCACACCTCCTTGCGTCTTTAACCAAATATTTAAACACAAACTATTGCTAATAATAACATCAGCAAATTAAAATAAAACATTTTTTTAAAACTCTCCAGTTATTCAGGCAGCAATTTACGTAATATCTTTGACATGTTTTACTCTCATAAATATAATGTTTCAATTTACATACCACACACCAAGCCACTAATCTGGCATCCAACTATTTAAAGACATGATCTCGATACGATATTATTTTATTATAAAACAAATGATAAGTAACCAAACTGTGTCGAAACACATTGCAGTGATGGTGAGTATCTCTCCTTGACTATAAACTAGCATTGCGCATTGATGTCTAAAAGTAAATGCCATCAGCTCAAGAACAAATCAAATGCATTTAAAACTGATTAACTATAAATGTTGTCAAAATAATATTTGATCTCTACGTCATAAACACGTACGTTCTTTTCCTTTGTATTGCAAACAGTTGAAATATACTGGTAGCTAATCGTTGTAATTAATGCAATATGTAATTTCTAACTGAACACGATAGTTTAGCTGCATTTTATCCAGTTTGGATTGACGAGCCAGTCTCAAATTTTTACAAGGCACTTTGAAACATTGACACAGTTTTACATTTTCAAATTATTTGCTGAATTTGTTTTAATTGACTTAACAAGTAAACGTGAAATTATATAAACAGATAAAATTCTCATCCAATATATATTGCTAATCAGTAAAAAGATGGATAGACGGGGGTAAAATGATAAAAACCGAAATAGATATGTGAAATATTTTTATAAAAGATATCAGACCTGGCTGTTACGTAAGAATGATTGATAGTATTAAAATAACTTAAGCTACTTACTTAATTAAACCGTATCTTTTCCTTCAAGACGCTTGCCTATGTCCATCATTAATTCTCTGAAAATAAGAGGATCCTACCAAATAAGGGATCAATTAGCGAACAATTTTGTGGTCTTAAAGGCTAATTTACCATATTTTTGCCCAGTTGGTATAAAACAAACCAGTCACCAATTTGGCATTTTTCAGTAACAGAGGTAATATCCTTATCGTTCGACAACCTATTAATTTATTTTATTGTACCAAATTTTAATTAGTAATTATAAAACAATTATACCGGCTTTTGGCTCTCAATAGATATTGACGTACAGTCGGCATGAATATAGTCAAAGCCCGATATCTACAAATTATTAAATTAAATAAAAATAAATACAATAAATATATGTATATATATATACTTACAACATACTGAATGCAGAGATGATGGAAACAATTATAAACCAGAACCACAAGAAAACGTATATTTTTTCTAAAAATGAACTTGGTCAATTTTCATCAATTCAAAACCTTACAAAATTACAGTGGGAAATTACCATTCACAATATTCAACGGCAAAACACACAGCCCGTCGTATGGGATGATGTTACCTCCAGGTCCGTACTATTGAAGGAACAGAACGTTATTGGGGGCACACTTCCGATTTTGATATAACTCGGTGGTTTTGGGTCAAAATTACCGAGTTGTATCAACATCGGAGGGATGGTTCTAATAACGTAATATATACCTTATTAAATGTGCATTTAGTCACTTTTGGAAAGACCTATATAAAAGATCACAACAAATTGTACACCAATGTTTTGCAAGCCTTATATGGAACTTACTTTAGCCATAGGGTCCACTCTGGTCATGGGGTCCTTTTCCGTAAAAGCAAGAACATCCCGGCCATAAGTGGTAAATTCATAGCCGAGGAACATGTCCATAAAGAATATTTGTCCCACAACATTTACCAAGTTTAACAATTCACAAAAAAAGAATCTAAATGCGTAAAAGTTGTGGCCATTTATATTGGAGACGAAATAGTCCACAATCAATTTCTTGCGTCCACATTTATTTTCTTCATCAACCTTTAAAACGATGCATCAACTTCTAAAAGCTGTAGAATTTGACTTACAATTGGGCAGTTGAGATCCATAACCAACATTTTCATTCGACCCCCTTCCCAAGTTTTCCACAAGTATCTTGGAATATAAAATAGCATTGCCTGAAAAAACAGGACAAAGCATACCTGCAAAATAAATTGATGTGAATAATCTATTCATATTGAAATGTCCTTTCTTTTGTAACTCACCCACTGATAATATTTATGATATTTAACTCCTTCAGTTTTGCTGGTTAGACCAGAAATTCCAGGATGTGGAACTTGCACTCCTACAAAAATGAATTTTGGGTTAAAAACATGGAAACTTCATGAAACTCTGGACGCATGGGATTTCCCAACTATTTTTAATTTCCTTTGCTCGGGTTGATCGGAACATTAATATCGGAGAGGTATAAAGCAAGCAGAAGAACTCATTTGCATTTAGTGCTACAAAACCGTTTCTTTGCAAAATGTGGACTCTTATAACTCACTTTTAATATATTTTGAAATCTCACACATAACCCCTTTTATTATTATCTTTATATTTAAAGCAAATAGTCCAAGAACTTACCAATCTTTGCTCCAAGTTTGCTGGGTATTGTGTACGTTGAATGAATCCAGCAGTAAGTGTCCATAATGTCCCCTCCCACGGAAGCATCAACAATACAATCAATGGGATCAAGGGTTAGGAACAAAGGTCAATAAATTAATAAAAATGCTCTCAAAAATAATTACTTTCACCTACCACCAATATATTGTCGCGATGTCACCAAAAGGGAGAAAGCAACGAGAACTACAACGGTTAACTTATAATGCAGTCTGAAAACATTGTTATCTATGCAAACGGAGTCCAGCTTCATAAGCGACTTCACCGAACCAAAGACGTCAAACATTTTGGCGAATTTTTCTTAAAAATTCCAACCTAAAGATGATTCTTCAAGTCAATCCAACTTCCAACGAGCCAGCAGAACTTACCAAAAAAATAATAATTTAAAATCTTTGAGATTCTTTTGTGTATTTGTTGAACTTGGTTGTAAACTATTTGTAATTATGGTTTTTTGAGTAATGAACCCCAAGTGTCTCTTTGCCACTCTGTATTAGCACTGTAGACTTTAGTTTTGAGGGGATGTAAAGTTTGATATTGGTATTCCAATCATCTCTACATAGTTGTTCCCTTTGCATCCACAAATGCTTTGAAAACCTTCCCCTAATGACGGCAGTGATGCCAAATATCTGTGGAATATTTCAACCCCTCGACAATTATGAATGACCACACGTGGAATATCTAACACCATTCAGTACACATGGAACGTTTAACAGCTCTTTTTTATGAGCCTTATAAGGAATCAATGATTTAAGGCTTCATATGCAAATGATCCAGGCTATTAAAAATAAATATAGGTTGGCTAAGATAAGATAATTTCAATTAAATGGTGATGCATATGCAGAGATTCCAGAGGGACTTGCAGGGATGATTAAGATGCATATAAGGTCTTATATATGAGATTGAAGTTGACCTTTAATCACAAACAAAACAGGAAATTGTACATAAATATGTTTAGATAGTATACAAAATCATGGGATCACAAATTTTTGGTAGGGTTGGACTACCTTATTGAACTAGTGTGTGCAATGAAATCTTTGGATTGCGTGAGATGAGTGCACCATTAGGGTCTTCTTGGAAATAATCTTAAAATACTTTAAGACCTCGGGGATGATGTTGTTAGACATTCTTTCAAGGGTGGAGACCCAAAATAAGTCCTCATTTATGATAATATCACCATTCTCATGAAAATGAAGTAAGACTATGCATGCTCAAATGATGTATTGAGAGTTGCAAGAGTCAAAGATAAGATAGTTTGACTCCAGTTGGAGAAAAATACATGTGAAAGATATGGTGGCCAGAATTGACGTATTTTCTTTGTTGTTTCAGTTCCTGTAAATGAGATGGGAATATCGAATGATGGGGTCTGAAGACTGAAGACCACAAGAGGTCTGTAATGAAGGATTCTTGGGTTTGGTATCCAGCAATCATCATCATCTCTTTGATAACTATCTTTATACAAAGAGTGAAGTTAAACAGGAGAAAAATATTTAAGGCTTTCAAATCCTTTAAACTTGTAAAGGCGTCAGCTAAAAAATTCCTCTCTGTCCATCCCTGGGATTGAAACATTGGAGCAAAACCGGTTTGAATGTGATATGTATGTTGACTTTTGATAACCAGTTGTGCTCAATCCTTGAGAATTTTCATTCTTGCTGGGTTTATTCTATTTTATTAGTCAACTACTTTTGCGTATTTTGGACTGTAACGAAAATGATCCTTTTGTGCTCATTAGATGAAATAAGTGTCAAATAACACATCTTTGGAGTTGAGGTTTATTTAATACTAATCTTTATGTCAATTTAATCATATTAATGTAATATTCTGAGAATTGTTTTTGCAGTTATTGTTGATTACTTTAAGAAAAAGTAATCAACAGTTTCATATTTCCAGCAATTTGATATTCATCCCTAAAATTTTCCCTGCAATATCACAACTCTATTATCTGTATTTACTTATCAGCCTTGAATAAAAAATTCACTTGTATCAAGACTGGAATCCAGTGCAAATGCATTCAAGATAATAAAGAATCAATTGCAGTGGCAGGTAAATGCACATGTATTCAGTCAATCCAGTGGCAGACCCTCACTGATCTCTGGCTTCTTGTAGCCACTTGAATTGAAGTAGAATTTCATCAGCACCTTTCATAAAAAATATACAACACCCCGAGTCAAATCAACATTTATTCATTGTTTTTTCCAACCAATGATGACCTATTTTCTGGGATGCAGAAGAATGATAGTAATGACGCATGCATCAAAAATTGAAGAAAAATTTCCTGGAATAACTAAAGATAATTATGTATGATGCCATTTGGTTCAGCAGTTTAAAGTAAAATTAAATATCTACATTTATGTATACTATTTCACAGACGTAGCAAATTTTTATATTATTAATCCAAAAAGAGTATTTATGTTTCGTATACGTAGCCTCTTAAAGAAATATGAAATCAGCAAGATGAAATGTCAAACCGTATGATGAAACGACGTGATAAGAGGATTGAAAACAGATGCAAATCAAATCACTACATGGATAAATTTCCAGACCAGCAGAATTCATTACATGTCAAATTATTCTCCATGGGATGAGATTTAGAGCAAGTAAAGCAAAAAGAGAGATAGCTGTTTGAAGGCAATTTATTGAACTAGGTCATCAGTTCAGTGAGATATAGAGGGATTCAAATGGTTTGGCAGAGGCTCTGCTGCTGCTGATTAAATATTGGAACTTTTTTTAATACCGACACTCTCAATCATTTCGTTACAACGCATTGCACAATTTTGACCATGAATTTGGATTATCTGCTGAGCCATTTAAAGAAATTTATGACTATCCGTCCTCTTTTAACGATAGGATACTTTTAAAATGAGTATTATCAGCAAAAACTATAAATTCTTTATTTGCATAAATTAACAACTAAAAATATATCAATTCTGCAATTTTACAAGCTCGACTTTTCCGGGGCTAAGAACAATCGTTAAACAAAGGTTGCAACCAATTTACAAGTGTTATAAACTCAAATAAATGTCTAATTATACATTTTAGTAAACGTCCTTGAAGGGAATTAGAGTTAATTTGTAGTGCAAAGGAACAATTTTTTCAATTCAGTTGTTAAATGATGTACACACTTGTTGCTTTCTAAATATAACTTGAGCTGTCTCAAATCAAGAAACTACAGATACAAGATGTATGTATGTACATGTATGAACTTATAATGAACAACAGTCATGAAATCCTCCTGCAATTCAATTACTGCTAAATTTTAATATTCTAATGTTGTGGTAATATAGTGCTCATGTAATTACACAAATTACTTTGCTCACTTCTATAATTGTCTGGTTAATGTTTTAAAAATAAAAGACATGTAAGTGCTAATGGATTGCGACATTATTTCAGTAAAAACAATAACGGTTGTTACATCCGCCTACAACTTAACCCTGCTGAAAGCTAGCTACTTTTGTAATAGCAATACATATACAAATATGTTTATGTACCTGAAATAGATGGCTATGTTATATTTCAGTTGTTTCATGAGATTGAATTGGAATTGAATCTGTAAGGAATTATTGAACAGTCTGAGCTATGGAAACATTATTTACATAACCTAGACATGACCACCTATAGACATTTAATAGGAATTGTACAAAATTGAGAGATTTATGAAATGAAAGCAATAAAAGTCGAACCAGAAGTGTTGTATGCATAATATGTATTTGCATTAATGTTTATAAAAAATACATATGCATATCTTCTTCGTTTCTCCACTCCTTAAATGTAAACTAGTCAATTGGTGCATGAATAAATTTAAACAAACTCAACCTCATTTGAAATTTGATCAATTTTGCATTTCGAAAGTTGCTTGAAACCTGAGGATGAACAGACTGTTCCATCTGGAATACAATGGATTGAGTTTGAGATGAAGTTGAGAATAATGATATTAGATAGAGACTCTGTGTAATCTGGGCAAGAATCGTTTCTACTTTGTTCATTGATAGTAAATAAAAATTAAACTTTGAGAAATAAAAATCTCATTAAACTCACACGTTACGTGCACTTAGATTTCTATGTATCCTGTCGTTGAGAAATTATTCTTATTAAAAAAGGACGCAGAATATCTCAAAGTTTGTCTGCAGATAGATAGGCTGAGCATTTAATTTGGCTCACATTTCTAGAAATGAAAACAGTTAGGCATTATATTCATCAATCCAATTGAATAGCTGTCACATAATTAATTTTGGTTCATTATTGGAAGCAAGAATATAATGAAATAAGAAATCAATTGTAAAAACATCGTTAAATTCTCGGGAAATGCGATAATTTCAATCACTTTCCACAACAATGATTTTTTGCAGATGACAAAAACTCATGTAATAATAAACGCACAAATTCCCCTTTACACTTACACATTAATACATAAATAACGATTACATCTGATTGAACAACAAAAAGGAAAAGAGTAATTCATCGTTATTTTATTGTGCATCACATCATAATTTCAGGGTGCAATAATAAAAAAAGAGACAAAACCTCCTTTATGGGGAACAGAACATAAACAAGGGTGCAGTTAATGTGATAAATGATGCAAAGGACAATCAATCAATCAAATACTGGATTTTGTTCCCATGTTTTGGAACTGTATGTTGCACCCATATGGTGTTTTGTGGTGAGGTTAGAGAGTGTTTATTAGAGGAGAAAGGCGAGGAAAGTATAACACCAAAGAGGACATTTAACAGATTGGTTTTGTAAGGGCGAGAAAAAGAAATCTTTGTGTCGACCGTGACTAGAAAAACAGGTGTTTGGACTCTCACACAAAGGGATGCCAACAGATAGTTTTTAGGGGATTTAATCTCAAACAACACACTGTGGCTGGGTGGAAGGAGAAAGTAAAGATCACAAAGCAAAGCGTTATATTCCACCTTTATTATTCCATCATTATCTGCAGAGCACATACATATCTGTACATATGTATATACTCTTTCACAGAAATAGTCACCAGACATTCTCATTCTGTAATGGGTTGCCACTCACACGGATTCTCCAGATCTCAGCCTTAATACTCTTTCCATATAGCCTTGGTTTATTGTACATAGTTTATTGGGAAAAGTGATATGATCCCAGACACTGCACTTGCCCCTCATTTCAGGAGATAAAGAGGATTTTTTGAGGTTTTTCATGGAATGGGTGGTCAAGGATATTGAGCTTAACGTGGAATCGTACCAATGTAGGAAATGCCAAGATTTTTGTTCTCAAGAAACTTTATTGTCGTCATAATTTTGGAGTTTCTTTAAATCTGAAGTTTAGGTTTTGCTCTAACAAATCCAATGTTTGGACTAGATTTATGGTGGATAAAGTCCATAGTATCATCCTGAGGATCATCATCCCATCATCATCATTAAGTATTATTATCATCATCCTGTACAAATGAGTGAAAGCTCATACATTCTTTATGTCGGAGGCTATTACAATAGATTTCTCTTGTTTGAGTTTTGTAACATAATCCAGGGAAGTGCCATGGCCTGTAGATAGAGAGAAAGCAGACATTGTTTCCCCACACAGCAAATCTTGTGTAATTAACATGTCATCATTACTCTGAAAATAGGATTTCATCCTCACTCTAATGTAATGTTCAAAACACTTTGAACTTCCACAAATCCTTCATTTCACTCTCTAACTCTTTACACTAATCCTGCACACCCGGTTATTATCATTTTAAGGGATGTCATCCAAAAGAATAATTGTTTAAACTCAATTTTCTAGAGGGTTTAGATGAACGTTAATGGTTTTAGGGGTGCTTTTGCTGCAAACCAAAAATTCTTTGGGATTTATACTTTAAAGGGCATACAAGTTGCTGGAAAGTTGCACAACTTGTCAAATAATCTTGCAATACATCTCATAAAATTTTCAACGGTAACTCGCTCATAAATTTGGAAAGAAAAATGATGAAAACAGTTTGAATCCAAGAATCGCAGCTAGAAAAAGTTTCTTTCCGAAGATTCCAAGAATCAAAGAGTAAAGAGTTTGAGCGGAGAGTGAAAGCCCAAGAGAGAGTAGAAATGAGCTTAGTGCGGTTAGAGAGGATGAGAATCATTTAGGCGAATGAAAGTATCCGAATCGGTAAGAAGTCAAAAGGAAATATTTTGCATTATTCATGAGCCCTCATGTTGTTATTTAACGAGTGATTGGACTTGGATGCATTTAGCTCCTTTTACGATTTAGCGGTTCAACTCTTCTTGGCATGTTCATCTCCCATTTAGAGCTGACTGATGTCTTTTTCCGTCCTCTACATTTCAATTTGATTCAACCAAATTGCTTTGGCTTGAGAGAGAGAATCTTGAATGTGCAAGTAAAATGTAGCAAAAGCAAAGCATATCAGCAGCAGGAGAATGTGGTAGCGGTGCTAACTTAATACAACGTGTGGTACAGAACGCAGTTCATAAGAATTTTCTCCAGCCCATGGATTTGCATCTCTTTGATGTGGATCTTTGTGGGGTTTTCAGCTTTTTGATCATCCATCCATTTCTGTTTCCAATTGAAAAATTTAGCTCCAGCTCACTTCTCTGCAATTTGTTTTAAAAAATGAGAGGGTGAATATCCAATGTACGCAAGGGATACAAAAAGTAGATTTAAAATAACTCATGAAAATGAGCAATGACTGCGGAGAAATCCGTTAAAAACCTCCTTTCCTTTTAAGAAATCTATCGAGGAATAGTAAACGTGAAAACGTTATCCTTTTTCTTGAGAGAAAGAACTGAATCATTTACGATTGGATGGACATAGAACAGCATAGAAAGATTTATTGAAAAGGTTAAATGTCAAGTAGTTCGTGGGAATTTGTTCCATATTCGTCATATGCTGTGTGTACAGTTGAAATTTTTACAATTCCTATTTATCTATAATGCAGATATGTTGACAAATAGTTTGTTTTTAATCAAGAATGCATAAAATGAAGGATTATAAATTGATAACAAATATATGTAACATTTTCAATACTTCAAATAATAACATATGCATGTGTAATATAGCTAACACGTTGTGGTGGGGGGTTGGAGGGCATTCAAAAGTACACAAATTTTCCAAACGCGGATAAGCATTGCCTCAAATCCAGTATATTATATCCAATTGAATGTTGTTTGAGTGAATGAGGTCAGAGAAAGGAGCAATTTATTAATTTAGTTTGTGGGAGGTAAGGTGCTTGGATTGAGGGAGGGATTGAGATGCTTTTAGAACGATGAGAAATCAAAGGTGGGTGGAGTCGGGAGTCCGGGTTTGGGATTTTCTTATCCACAACATCCACTCAGGATTTCAATGCGCAACGTTGCTGCAATCCCGGAAAAGCGAGTTCTCCGGATTTTTAGACTTTCTACTAACTCTACCCACTAACTCTCTCCTCCAATCTAACTTTCCCCCGTAAACCTCGACAAGGATCATCACTCGCACTTCTTTATAATCCACAACATCAATTGTCCTTTTCCTATTCACTCCAACAATCGTTCACTGATTACATCTCTCTCTCTCTTTCTCTCGTATTTATCCCAACATTATAGTTGTAACACGAAGGGAATAGCCTTTCACCCAGATTGAGATACAAAGCTGCATAATCATCTACAAAGTATGATGGAGAAAGTTGTTGGAAATTCAAGTGTGGAATCAAAACTGCAGAATTTCATCTCCTAGTCTGAACTTGGCTAAAGTGAGAAATGGATGAAAGTGAGAATCCTTTCGACATATTGACTCTTTTACAAAAGTGTGGTGACAGAAGTGCTTTCAGACTTGTTGCACCCACTCATAGTGCATACAGTCTTTTCAAACCTCCAGGTGAGATTTTTTAATTTGGTGTAATTTAGGTGAAAGCATCATACTCAGAAGCAGAAGCATATCTACAGTACCCTACAATAAGTATTCGTATAGGGAAAAAAAAAATTTCAAACTCCATTATCTCGAAACCTATTACGCAT
>JAAOWG010000139.1:0-35754 GCA_036491945.1 Paranurophorus simplex
GTTGGTCGTGTTAGGATCTTTTTGGTACAGGCGTACGAGCCGTTGATGCTCTTCCAACATATTTTGGGGCCATAGAAGGATTCCGTACCGTTTTGGACACGACATGGAACCACCTTCTCAACTTGATAAGGACACCATGACCTTGAAAGGACATAAATAAATAAATAATTAATTAATGTTATAATATGAATTGAATAACATATATGTCCTCTACCCTGGATGGTTGGAGGATGAAGATGAGAATTGCCAATAAAGGCAATACAACACGAAGCTTCTCTTCAAATCCATCAACATTGAGACTCATGGGATTTTAATGTACAATAAATATTGTTGAGGCCCTTGTTCACAACCTCATCTTTGTACCGTGTCCACAAGTACTGATGTTTGATCCTAGTGACGACAACGTTTAATATTATTTTGATTGCGGGGGGTGGCAACTATAAGGGATGTTGTATGTACGTATGTAGTGGATTATTTATAAAGGATATATGATGATGAGCATCTTGTCAGCATGTGGATGAAGGAGGGGTGGTTTTTTTTTAAATAAATTAAATCCCAGTCCTTGTTATCATTCTACATCGGATTTCATCATTTACATAAAAACTACTCCACAAAAGGACTCCCCAACAACAACCAACAAAAACAATGGCACATTCTACATTCAACATATTTCAACTCATGTAATTCATTGGCAGGAGGAAATGTTGTTGGTATTCAACAACAATTCCAAGTGTGTGGGGTTTAAACATTAGATCTTATCACAACATCTCCTACTGCCTCCTTTTTCTACAAATTGTACAAGGATTGACTACATCCAAGTGTTGGTTGGCCAAAAAAACGGTTGATGTGTTGAATTATGTTAATTTGTAGTCATTAGTGTCAAGTTTGATAAGATGTTTTGTAAACCCATTCCTCCGATCATCACTTTCCTTTGAACAGGTTTAAAATCTTTTTTTTTGAAGCCCTTCGTTTCAAATGTAAAATGAAGGAGTGTCCAATTCCAGCACATCTTCACAAAAAAATAAAACAAAAAAATCCACATTTTTTTACAGTCTCATGGATTGGATTTAAAAACGAATGTTGGAGAGAAAGTACTGCTTTTAAATAGGAGATAAGGTTAAGGGATTGTTGGGATAGGTTAGGTTAGGAACATAGGAAAAAATGACAACTTATGAATTTGTGAAACAAAGGCCTCGGATTCCCCTGATGCACTGAAATGCGCACCAGTTTCTCATAAGAGACAAACGTTACAAAATGTCCAAGATCTTTACGCCAACGAATCAAATTCGCCTAACCAACGTGGCGATTGTTCGGATGAAAAAGGGAGGAAAGCGTTTTGAAATTGCGTGCTATAAAAATAAAGTCCTCTCTTGGAGGAACAAAATGTAAGAAGGGTTGTCCAAGGAGGGATCAAGGGTTCTTGTAAAGATTTGTAATTATGTTTGTAGAGAAAAGGATTTGGATGAAGTCCTTCAAACCCACACCGTCTTTACAAACGTCTCCAAGGGTCAAGGGGCTAAAAAAGAGGATCTTCTCGCCGCATTTGGAATTGAAGATCCAACAGAGATTTGTAAGCTGATATTGGACAAGGGGGAGCTTCAAGTATCTGGCAAAGAGCGTCAAGAGCAGTTGGATGCATCCGTTAAAGATGTGGCCAACACGATTGCAGGCCTTTGTATCAACCCTGAGACGAAGCGCCCTTATCCCATCACAATCATTGAGAAGGCTCTCAAGGACATCCATTTTTCAGTGAAGCCGAATCGAAGTGCTAAACAGTTAGCTTTGGAGGCTATCCCACAACTCAAGACTTCACTTAGCATTGAAAGGGCACAGATGAGGATAAGGATCTCAGCTTCTGGACCATCTTGTAAAACCATTGCAGACAAAGTGAGCAAAATGGGGACCGTTGAGGAAAAGGTGTTTGAAGGGAAGAGCTTATCAATGGTATGGAAATTATGAATGATGGAAATTTGTTTCTTTTAATGGCGTTGTTTGTAGACGGTGCTAACGGACCCTGGATGTTATCGAGCATTGGATGAGTTACTACAGGCGGAAACAAAGGGACGGGGGGTACTCGAAGTTATTTCTCTTAAAGAAGTAAATGATGTGGAAGAAGTGCTGGAATAAGCTTTCAAATAAATTTAATTTGTACAATAAACCTTGGACAAAATTATTTAGCTTTCCTCTTCTCTGCTTTGGGGGGTTCGGACCTTATGTAAATTTCTTCTTGACGTTGATCTAATTTTGAAGCATATCGGGCGGCTGTGAAGAGGAAATCGGATAATCTGCAAGTTTTTAAATGTCAAAGGGATTTGGGTTTGGAACCTTGTTGTCACCTATTAAGATATATTAGGGCTTGTAAATCATCATCTTCGGATACAAGGCGAGATATACATCTCTCTGCTCGACGACAAACGGTCCTTGCAATGTGTAATGCTGCACTTGCTTTGCCTCCTCCCTTAAAAAAATAGTTCATGTTCATCAAAAAAACTCGATACAAGGGGGGCTTACAGGTAAGATAAAATTTTTAAGGGGTTGTAACTCTTTGCTGTATTCATCAATCCATTCTTCCAGTTCCTTTGCATGACGTTCGGAAAATCCAACTTTTTTTAAATGTGCTTCCCTTGCGGAGGTTTTGGGTGTTGCCAACACGGATGCAATGTCCTGCAGTTTTAAGTTTAATCTTAAAAAACCAGGAGGATCTCTAAAAGAATACTTGAAGGATGCATTGTATCCTTCCTAATCTTTCGGCGTAAGGGTGATCAGCTTCTAAAGCGTATTCTCTAGCGAGGGCAATATGTGAAGAGAGTTCATCTGTTGTTCCTAATGCGTCAAATATATCGTCATGTTTGACTCTTCTTTCTCCAGTGTACAATGCCGTGGTTCCCTTATCTCCGGTGCGGGTATAGATTTTAAAATCACTCAACCTATTTGTACACATTAAGGGACGGCTTCTAACCAAAACATTGGAAAATATAAGAAAAAAATGGTCCATCATTAAAAAACTTACATTAGTCTCAGAGTTATGTTTTTTCTAAGGGATCCACACCTGCGGAAAGCAATAAATGACCTGAGACAAATCATTTTGAAATTCAAATTTTATTTCATTTTTTAAAGAAATATATTTTGAGGAGAAACTTGGGTTTTTCACTCTTTGCCGGTTCCTTTTTACACTTATTCTGCCTCATCAGATCAACTAGAAAAGGGATTGAAAGGGTTTTTCTTTAAATTCAATTTATTTGTGGTGTAAAAAATCAAAAAATGTTAAAATCACAGAATTGTGTGAACCATTTGCTGATGGGATAATTGAAATTTAAATATTTAGCCAGGTTCAATCATAAATATTACAAGTCTTCATAATGTCAATGAAGGTTTTAATAAAGGATCATTGTCTTGATAGGGCTTGTTGTAATTGCTGTATGTGTAATCTTAGATCCCCAATTACATTTTGTCTAGAAAAGTAATTCAACAATTAACAAATTATTTAAATTATATTGGTAAAGGAGCTTACTGATGGATAATTTCTTCTCGAATGTCTTGCATTTGGTTTAAATTTAGTTTAGTTGAAGAGCCATATTGAGGCTCATTTCTCAAATTAACTTGATGATTGAGAGTTTTGAATTCGGATTTCAATCCTTTGGTTGCATGTTTTAATTCTTTGAGTCGTCGTTGCCATTGTTTTTCTTTATCTGTTAGGATTGGATACGTAAGATGGAAACGGTACATAACTCTGTCCATTTTTTTTTGAGTCACAGCATCTTGCAGGGATAATTTTTCATAAGCGTCGGCAACGGTTTGAACGGAATCCTAGATAGGAATGATTAGTTATTCTAAAAACGGTATATTTAAATACCTTCAACTCTCCTCTCATTTTCAAAAGATTTTGAACAGAATCAGTCATTTCTTTGAGGTTATCCTGCATAAGTTTTATATACATTGACAAACATTGAGCTGCCTTTTCTAAAGCCATCAACTGATCAAGCTTCGTTTTAAGACTGGTTTCAAGGAGTTTTCTTGTTTCAAATTTCTAATATTATTCAAATTAGTAAATACATCAATATTACGACAACATACTCCTATCTGTTGGTCACTGCAAAAGAAAGGCTGAGCAGAGGACTGTCTAAATATATTATTCAAAAATTGTAAGACATAGTGACTGTCTTTAGTGTCCGATATGAATGAATTCATCTCATTTCCGGTACGCATTGGAAAAATATCGTTGGGATGAGGAATGTTGTAGATTATTGTCTGAAATTCCAATCAATTAAAATATTCAATCTTTCAATAGCCATTTACCCTGTGGTTTTGTAATACTCCAACAATTTTTTGGGGTTGGGAAGTCGTAAATGCAATCCCAATAAGTTTAGTATCGACATTTGGTGAATTTCCAACATTCCATGCAATTAAATGCTTGCAAAATGATTCACTCAATGAAGACAAGCTTTCATCATCATCGCTAAGAAACTTTTGTACATCCTGCATAAAATTCATTGAAATTAAATGAACCCCGGAGTTATGTGTACAAAAGTATCTGCAAGTTGAATTCTCTAGTTAGATAAAATAGTTTCAATAAAACCATCGATACCTTTGATCGAAAAGTGAATCTTGACATAATTGTAGTGTGCTATCTTTAGCAGCAGGAGGTAATTTAAGTCTCTCTTTTATAAGCAGTGCGTAAGATTCATTAATTAAACTTCCATCTACTACTTCACCAGCAACCCCTTCATCCTGAAACAAAATTTAGACTTCAAAGGCGAAATAAAAACGGTGGTGAAATAGCATTACCGGCTCAACAGACGTGGGAAGAAGAATCGAGTGGGTAATATGTCCATCTTCTTGACCAACGATACAAACTACTGGAAAACTTTTTGAACACAAAATCTTTGAAAAATTATCTTCATCTTGAAATGGTTTCATAAAATAATCGATTTCACTATAATAATTTAAGTAACATCTGGAAGACAAAATTATTAAAAATAAAGTAATTTTGATTACACTTTATACTTACCGTTGGTTTAATCCTGCAATTCCAAGCAAAGCACAAAAGATTTGTCCATCTGGTTTTAAGACAAAAATCATCCAAGATTTTGATACTGAAAGGTAAGGCCCAAAATCAAAGTCTATGGGCGTCTCAACATCGATCTCAGCACTAAATGTTGTGGCGAGTGGCATAGATCGTGAAGATCCAAAATTAAAACAGCCTATGACACTTCCAGATTCCGCGTTATAAACGCTGTAAAACAAAATAAGTTGAATATATTCAGCAGCTAAGCTAAGTATGCTAAAACAAAAATATACCGAAAATAGAAATCCGAATTAAGGACCATGATCAATTGACTACCGACGATAGGGGACCATTTGCATTGACACACTTTGAGGGTGAGGTGACCTCGATAAATGTTCTCATCAATGAAATATTCTCTGTTGGCAACAAAAAAGGAAACTTATAGAAATTCTTGGATTTATTTCTCTACAATAATTACTTGCTTATATGAAGTTCATTTAGGCCCTTCTTGGGCTCCAAATTGACAACTGCAATACCTCCATCTCCCCATAATAAACAATAGATTGAAGATTGACCTACACCTGGTAGTAGAGAAAGTTTTGTAAAGGCAAACCATGGGTTGATGGTAAGTGAAAGTTCCTGGAAACAAATAAACAAAATTCAATTCAATTAGTTGAAGGATATCATCATCAATTGAGCGTGGATACATGATTCGTCATACATTCTCTAAATGCAATTTTGAGCCCAATCACAATGGTAGAGTAGTGAAAAGTATGAGAATTAAAGGATTAGATCATTTCTGCTACGAACCATTTGATGGGATGGCCATAAACAAGAGTAATTTTATTTCTGGGTGCATCCCATGTAATCAAAAAGAAATGGTCGGAGAGAGAAAGCGTTTTGTGTAAGTAGATGATGCTCCTATAAATGATGGGGTTTAAGGGAAGAAGAAAAAGGTAATACTTTGAATAAAGATAATTAGCATATTGAAGAAGGGAAGAAGATGAAACGGAGGATGACGGGGATACAAGAGGAAACAGTTGCAGCCTTAAATTAATGATGGAAGAAAAGAAATATTATTTAATCAATGAGTTTAAAGAGCGGAGACGCGGAAGGGAGTCGATTTATGATTATTTTTCATTTCGCATATGATTACATAATCCTGCGGTATTCCGATCCATCCCCTCAACAACACAATGGAAAAAGTAAAAATGCATTTATTGCCAAGAGAAAAAGAATATTAACGGAATGGGTGTAGAGGGAGGAAATTTCTTCGGCTCGCTGACTACTACGTCCTCCATCTAATAGCTTTTCATTAAGTGTAAAAAATTGCATAGCTTTTTTTCCCTTTCCTTTCCTAATAATATTGTTCCCATCATTTGCAACACACGGGTTGGATTTGGGCATTTTTCAACATCAAAAAGGCTCAATGCACAACGCATTATCCAATGAATTCTGCATTACCTCAGACTACACTAGCCCTTACTTTTTTACTCCCTCAAATCACCGAAATGAAATCAACCTCTTTGGTACACCTTACAATATGAATTTACTATATGTATATCTGTTTCCATATGTTTAGTTTTGTTCGTTGAGGTCATGAACCAAGGAATATCAAAGATGCACCAACATACAAAGTAGTAATTAAATAGGTGTTATTATTAGTTATTGTATACGTTTTGTTTTGTCGTTTGATGACATGAGAGAGAAAAATCCAAAGGAGGAAGAGGGTACGGTGAAAGAGAGAAAGAAGAGAAGTGAAAGAAGAGGACGATGAGATGGAGATTTGTGGTCCGGCTGTATTATTGCTTTGTGGTCTTCGACACCTTGTTCGAAAGACGGTGTTAAAAGGAGTGGATAGCTTTGGCAGATGACGTGCAAAGTCCACAGAATGAGTTTGTTGGGGAGGATTGAAATTTATAATGCAAAATGAAGCAAAGTGTATTGAGAAACAAGAGAAAGTGAAGCTGTTTGGCTTATGGGAGGGATGTAAATCATGCATTCTGCTGTAGAATGTCGGTGTTTGAGAGCGTTGTAATGGGACTTATTGGTAAAGTTGGGACATATTTATGCAAGCAAACATGGTGAAGGAAGGGAGTGGGGATATTTATGGAAGAATAAGAAACTCTAGTAAGTTGAGAGTCAAAGAAACTTTCTTCACTATTGCTTTCTCATCTTTCCTCTTTAACACAATAACAAGGAGTAAATGGGCAAGTCGATAGGGAAGGAAGCAGGCGGTGGATGAAAAGGCATTTGCAATTTGCTAATAAGAGAAAATTTATGTGAGCATAAATGAACATTATTCAATGGCCACAACGACTTTGTGCTCAAGGAGTTAATTTGTGTTATATATGGACAAATTTTGAATATTCCGTTTCACATTATTGTTCACATATATTCCAACACCCTCTCGTCTTCCCATTTTCTTGGCCTCATGTTTGTCTATTCAATGCTCCCCCCATCACAATAATTATCATTATATATCGTCCCTTCCAGTTGTTACTTCAACTTTATTAAATACCCAACATTTCTTGGAGTCTTAATGAGGTGTCATGATGGGATAATACAAGGGCCCCGATAAGGACCAGCAGTTGTAGCCACATGAATGAGATTGCATGGACAAGTAATTTTTTGTCAACAACTGTTACGAATCACAATACAAGAGTATATCGTGATGCAGCTCAATCAACGTAATCAAAGAGTGGGACCAATGAGTTCTCACCGTTTCAATCAACGCTTCTTTGTTGTCTCACCACACGGGGCCTAGCCCCAAAAACATAAGACGCGTTGAGAAAGTGAGATCGCGTGCCTCAACAACATATCCTCTCCTTCCTTCCTTTCAACAATGTCTCTCCTCTCTAATAATGCATCAACTCCATTGATGAAAAATCTATCATTGATAAACAAACAAAAGGGGATGAGTGAATATTCCATTATTTGAATTGGATCATTAGAATAAAGTTCCAAATTCCCAATTAAAAGTTGGAGAGTGTAGAGAATTTTCACGTCCATCTGCGGGCAAAGGGAATCTTTTGCTTAGCTAAATAGATAAAAGCCGGCTATATAGAGAGGAAAGTCCCAAGTGAAAAGCTGGAAAGAGATGAGAGAATAAAGAAAGCAAGAGGTTTGTATGCAGAAGGCAAGGGTTGGTTTGGGTATTAGTGATTTTGTAGAAGGAAATGAGTGAATGGATATAGAAGGATAAAAAGAGAAGATGTTTGGTATGTATGAGGCACATTAAAATTAAAACAAGGCACTATACTGGTGGAGAGGGTAGTGAGAATCCCCTGAGGAGTTTTGAAATGAGAGAAACTTGATCAACGAACATGACTCGGTTGGTGAAAGGTAAGTGAAAGAATCAATAGAGATGATATGAGATGATATGTATATATATGTTAAAGGAAGTGGGTTCCTAAGTATGGGTGTGAAAAGTGATAATATCAAATATTATACAATAAGAGAGCATAAGAGGAGTTGCTCTCTTTGTGTGTGCCATTCTGCCGCTGGATTCTTCCACGCGATGATACAAGTTGAAATTGGAAAAGCTTTAATTAAGAACTTTGGCAGATATACATTCAGAGCTCATCAGGGGGTAGAGGAGGATCAAATCGGTCTGTTCGAATCTCGATCCTCGGACTCTCTAGGGTGCCATCAAAACAGCCCCTCACTTGCACATCTAAATATTCATTGTATCAATAGAAAGACTCATTCAAAAAACAGAATCGTCTTCACTCATGCCCACCAGCAACTATCAAAGGTCGACAAATATCCTGCTTTTCTTGATCACTCAACGGCTTTCCCCATATCAAAGATAATAATATATCCCACGCCCTAACCTTGTTTTCTATTCTCCTATAATGTCAATCACTGTAACAAGGAACACATGCCTTTGAGGAAATCTATTCACCCTCGGAATAAAAATGACTTTCACATTTACTTTCACCCACAAACAACCTGTTATACATGCCTCTCTTGTTATCTCTCCCACTTTTACTTTTTTTTCATCTGATCACTCTCATTTCTTCATCACTTTTACTTTGAGATTTATTCATCAACATTTACCGACGTTTAATTCCAATGGGTACAAGGTATTTATGTATATCGTCCTCATAAGAAGAAAGAAATAAGAGAGAGAATATAAAGTATATACGAAAGGCTGGCAATTCTATTGATGTTTTCATCACTCAGCATGATTTTCCACAATCTACATACTATCAAAAGGACAAGTAGTAAATGCCAAATACTTTTCTAAGCCCAATAATATCCGGCATCACTTTAGAACATTACATTTTGAGATGAGTTTGGCTTTTCTTTTAATATTATTCAACAACTCACTCTTATTCCAACTTTGAATAAATTTTTGAAATATGCAACTGCCTCATCCATCCGAGGATATAATGGTAATAAGAAGTGGATATGATTTCTTTTGCTATTCATTTCAACTCGCTAGAATGCTAGGATAGAATGCCAAAAAAAAGAATCTTTTGATTTTTACGACTCATCTTGTATTCGCTCGTATCAGTATAGTGTCATTCAAAGAAGCATTTGTCCTCTTGTCTCCGTTTTACATTTTTATTCTCACTGTTACACATCCCGTCATTCATCCCCCGTCCGAATCTACAGCCTTTTCAAAATCCCCAAAAATATATTCTAGCAAGAGACTCTTGTAGTTTGGGACAAAGATTAGAGATGAGATATGCACAAAAGAATAGAGAAGGCTATTGAAATGCATTTCTCGAAGGAGGAAGGACGATCAAGGGATTGAGAAAAGAGTGAACAAAAGCTCTTCCAGCCAATTGACTTATCCTCATCATTCCCGTTCAGCCTCTTTCCCAGTCACAAAACAAAATTTATTACCAAAAAACCAAATGAATGAATAAGTATTTGATTCTAAACAACTCTCCAGTGATGTTCTACCATGAATTACACTGAAACGCCTTGCCGCTATTCTCATTCCTTCCAATGAATTAATGTCTACATGAAAATCTGAGAATCAAGAAACATTACACGGTATAAGCAATTGTCTTTTACAATAAAATACAGCACCATTCATTCTTATCTTGTACAGCTTAAAAGAAGTCGGAAAATTAAAACCAGAGAAAACTTTTACTTTCTCGAGGGAAAGCAATGGGATATTTACAACCAACAAACAACCTCAAAAAAAAACTTCCCTTACCGAAATAAAAACAAATAAAGTATTTGTGGACGTGGAGCTAATCTGGCCACCAAATGGACCTCAAAAATTACTTAGATGCCCAAAGAAAAATTGAAAGATTGCTATCTTTATTAGGTACACTTCTCAGTCATTCTTTAAGAACCAATGGTTTGGTAATTGTTTGGAGACAAGATTCACAAGAATTGGTGATCCACCCTCATGTGGATCTGTTAGGAAATCCAAATGTGAAACTCAATAACCTACTCGTATAAAAGAAATAAATGTGCAACCAAATAGCTTCGAAAATCCAAAGGATTTACAACAAACCTTCTCTACGATTTATCAGTTTTACTCACTTGTGTAACCGATCTATTCAGCTGCCTTGTTGCTTCAAATTTCTACAATACCAAACCACATCTTCCTCCATAATAAGCTTTTACTTTTGCTTACAGTGCACTGTTTATCTAGGGTTTTCTTCCCTCTATAAACTATTAGTAAATATATATTTATCAATTAACTTGATACATTACAATCTCCTTCTAGACCTTTGGTTCTTATATACATTTAGGATTGTTTGAATAGCAAATATCCAAACAACCATGATGAAACCATGTTAGAAATCTCAACTTTCCTAAATATTCCAATGACTTGACATATTTTTCAATTGAGTAGATTCCCATAGATTTCATATAATTGATTTGCATAAGAAGTAGAGAGTCCTATAGTAGTTGGAATAAATGATATTTTATTCTTTTTGAAGTTTAAAGTGATAAAAATAGAAAGACAGAGGAGAGGGGAAGGAAATGATAGCATCGCGTGGCAATCCGTCGGAAGGCATTTAAACTCAGCATCCAAAATGTATCAATGAGGTTGAAAATGGGTGAATGGAATCGTTCTAGAGTATACGTCCTCATTGGATTAGCATAAATGTATAAATGGAAAGGAAAATAAAAATTTATTATTCAAACTCCATTCATGCATATTTTATACTTTTTATGTGTCATTGTAAATGAGTAAGCGAGGAATCGACAGGGTTGGTGGGGACACTTTTGTTTCCCAAGATCAGTTGGGGATAAAAATAGGAGAAACAATACAATTTGGATAAAATAGGAACCAAAGGGAGTTTGAATTGAAGACAGTAGTGGAGGGAAAGACACATTCGTTTATGAATAAATATGTAAGGAATACCCATAAGGAATCGAACATTTTTCAAAGCTTCACAAACAACGACTTTACCAAACTTTCTATTCAGTGGTCCACTTGTAATTCTCTTTTATTTTATTTTCCTTTCCAAATTGACGATTTTTCACTGACTTTGAAATTGTAGAAAACGAGTATAAAATCACTAGAGAGTCAACTTTGAGGAAAAAAAGGAATAGAAAAAATGGACTACGATTTTTCAACGGACCTGACTTAAACAGAACTTGAGCTTAACGCTCCTTTTCGAACTGTTTCTTATCTCAACTACAATCATATTCCCCAGGAAATAAATAAACTGACAAATATGAATCCACAAGAGACTACAAACTCTCTCTCTTTCTCCTATTTTTCTATATTCTCTCAATCCATTCATCGTATTTAACAAATGTGCCCTTCAACTCCCTTCTCTCTATAACAAAATACAAACAACACAACAGGATACATTAACTCAATTCACATCCTTCTTATTTACAATACCTAATTGACTTTCTCCATTCAAATAAATGCAGTTTTCAAAAAATAAAAATGACAAGATGACAGCCTCCCAATCCCCACTTTACCCTACACCGTTCATATATACATATATATGACATGCTCAAATACACTAAATAAATACTAACAAATATGTAAAATATGATTAAGAGTGACAGCCACTTCTGTACAAAAAAAATTCAAATAGTTTTAAACACTCTGAGTGGGTGGTTGTTATATTGTGGCTGTAAAAGAGTTGTAGTCAAAGGGAGATCACAATGTTTGATAGTTTATAAATAAAAAAGGGTGAAAGTGAAAGGGTTCAATTTGTGATTGGACAATTGACTCTGCCTGTCAAACCTAATACATGGTCAATAGCTACAAATAGAAAGAATCGAGTTGTTTCTGACGGGTATAAAAAATCCCGTAAGGATCTGTATTGTAATGTGACAACAGCATGAAATTTAAGTCACTTTTATACTAAAATGAGCTTTTTATTCTATTTATTTCCTCCCCGTCATGTGCGTGATTGCTTGGATTCAACCAAACTCTGTTCTACATTGACTTGTGGCAAAGTGAACAAGACCATTATGCACAGTTACACAAGAGAATGTAGATGTTTTGTTGGTAAAAAAAATAACACGCATAGATTGAACAACTTTCCCTACGGATCCGTTCCCCATAAACAGAGGGAATCCAGTTCTGTTGGAAATGGGGCATAATTATATTCATACAAGAAAATAAATTTGATCAATATGATAAGTATCTTGATCTCATATGAAAAATGATCCTAACAGACGCAGCTACAATTCAAAACATTCCATCAACTTTCTCCATAATCCTTCTAACTCTATCCTTTTTTTCTGGAGACATTATAGACTCTCTTTTCTTTTGAAGCGTATCAACAAAATGAGAACTCAACTGATCTTGAACATTCCACCCCCTTTTTCCCAACGAATTGAGCCCTTTGTACCCTTGACATGAAAGTAAATCTAACTAATTTACTGAATGAAAGCTTTAACCCCCTCGGCCCTTCCCACCTCAAAAGCTCATTATGTAGAATATTAGAAACAATCCCACCTCCCAAGATATGACCTCCAGCCCTAATTATAAAGTACCTCTGAATCTCACATGTGGAAGAAATCAAGGGTTATCCGCCCATGTAAAAAACTTTGTAGGGTAGCTCAACGCTCAAATAAAGCGTAAGCAATGAAAGCGAGGGACTCAAATTATCCACGAGTAATATGAAAAGCTATAAAATCCTATTCCCTTCCTCCCTGCCCTTGGTATTTCTCCCTTAATTAGATATTTAATGATAATTAAGAAGAATCACCTACCTCTTCAATTCCAGCTTCTTTGTCTTTTTCAAAAAGAGTCTTGAGCCATCCAACACAAATGGAGTTGTGGGATCGGTTATAAACGTAAAGCCTTTCTTCATCAATCCCAAGTAGGGATGCTTCATCTTCTGGAGCCTCACCAAAATACTCCCTTAAACAGGGCCCTTCACTTGGAAATAATACAAGTGCAGACATTTTAATGAAATTACTGGGAAAAGATGAAAAGCGCGGGGTGAGGGGGTAATATGAAATTGATTTTCCTTCAACTTCAGCGAGAGACGTTAGCATAGGGGGGCAATCTATTTCAATAAAATGTATAGCGCAGCGTTCTGGTTCCATTACAACGTTTTGAAGGAATAATTGATGGAATAATTAAGTGTGAATCTTTTATACTGCGGCATACTCTATTAAATAAAAATGAGTAAATTATGAATCCAATTGAAGACGCGGATTAAGGGTCCGGTAGTTTTGCATGAAACGCTCGCTCGTAGTTGTATGAAATTAAAGTATAAAGTTCATTCCATTGTTTGTTCTGCTTTGTTTTTTTGCGTTGTTCGTTTTCCTTGAAATTCATGGAGTGTGTTGAATTAAAAAACCCTTGACATGGCCCCTTTTCTTAACCCCGCATTAACTTTGATTTGGAGTACAGTAGAAAATTAGGGTAGTTGTCCATTTGCATTTATGGGGTTCACTTCTCATTGTTTTCTGTTTGGTATTTGATTGAAATCATGAAATAGAAGGATTGAGCTTGTTATTAGTGTTGCTCCTGAATTTTATGTGAAAGTAATATTCTCCCATACCTGTTGTAGTTGAATCATAATGGAAAAGGGCTGCTAATTCTGGTGGACGAAACATTTGACATATTAGTAGGAGTGAGGGTGACAAAGGTGTTTCAGTAATAAGTTAACTAACCAACAGGATACACCCAACATCACGCTTTCTCCAAAATAATATTCAAAAGGTACAATAAACTCTTTCATTTAGTACAATAAAAAGCTTTGAGCTGAGGAGAAATCACTTATCTACATCTTTTCAGACCAAGGTATTATTCTTACCACATGGGAATTGATGGGAGCACTGGAAATTACATGGATAAGTTGAAGGTAAGGATTTTGAATTCTCATATCCACTTTGTTTATTAATTTTTCCCCCATTTCTATAATTATCTGAATCATTAAGTGAGTTTTTCTCCTTTAAAATAGTTTATAGTTGGGCTCAACTTTTCCCCGTATTAGTAGATTTATCATATTGAGGGCTGAGGGAAAGTTTTTCAAAAATTAAGGCTAATTGACGTTTCCATCTTTGCTAATTTAGGGGTAGTCTTGATAATTAGAAAGTTTGATATCCCAGTTGTTTAAAAAGATAAGTGTACATTGGGAGTTGTGTATAGATATCCAAGCATAAGTCCGATCATAGTGAAGGGAAAGTAAAAAAGCTCATTTGGGATTCTCTGTGTACTTATAATTAAGGAAGAAGGCTTTAATCTACAAAAATTGAGAATTTTAAAACATCCCCTTTTATTAATTTGTATTGCTCTAAAACTATTTGAGGAGGGTTTCCTAGTGTTTTTGGAAGATGGTGGAATGATTGATCTATAAATTGAGATGGGAAACAACATATTCTTAACCTTATTCATGTTTTGATACTTTTATTCTGACATTTAAAAGCTAACTTTATTCAGTGAACCTTAAAAAACGTATGAAACAACATCAACTATGTTTTGTAGATATTTGGGTTTTAGTATGTTGTGGGGTTTAGTATCTGCAGCAAGTGCTATTTATGAGAAAAGGATGGGAACGAAAATCGAATTTTATGAGCTATGTCGTATTTATATGGTAGTAAAAAGGGAATTGGAAGGTAAACGGGACATTTATTCATGCTCTCGTCGTTAAAATAAGGTTTCTCCATTTTAAAAAACTCACCACTACATAATGGTTATTTATTTCGTAAGGAAAGTTTGTGCTTTTTTTCAATAAATTGAGATGTTTAAGGGGCCACTGGAAGGAGATGGTACTGATGTTCACTTGTGTTCAAATCATAATTAGATTGAGAAAAGGATGGGAGCCTTTCTTTCAAAAATAATATTTGAAAGCTAAAATAAATGGAACCACATTAGTTTTGTATATTAAGTAGTGAGAATTTTCATTTGTTCGCCTTCCTTCATCGTTCATAAATTGGAAAGGCCTCGAAATCCCCAATGAGCTATCGTTTCTTGATAGAAGGCCAAGAAGAGGGCCTTTAATTTTCTATCTTGTCTCTATGCAAACTTTAATCGGGTAGTTTCCCACAGGAGTTGTAATAAAAATAGGATGGAATTAGGAAATAAAGAAGAATGAAAAAGAGACTGTGTATTCATATCAAAACATTATTCCTCCCATTACTATATCTGATCACTTTTCCCTACTCATGATGCTCTTTTCTGGGTTCTTCTTGATGTACTTTTCACTGATTCATTATTGGTTTTGTAGGATTGCTAGATGCCTCCCCTATTTAATATGTTCAATCCTTTGACGGAGGAATTAATAATGTTGATTGTCTTTCCTGTTCCATGGTAGTGTTCCCCGTTAGCCCCCTAATTCTTATCTTTTGATGAATTTTATGGAATTGATGGCAGGACTCTGTCACTTGGCTAACAAAAGGAGAACAATTGATGCAGTTGTATAATTATTCTTTTGTTTTATACAAATATATTTCACTCGAGGCATTCCTTAAATTTATCACACGACCATGTATATGTATATGTTTACGAGCAAGGATTGAATGGGGAATTGAGAATCTTATATTCCTTGTCTTTCCTTCCTGATCTTTATGGTCCTTGTATTGGTTTGACTAGACGATTGGTCCTGAATTTAAACTAATAGAGTTCTATTCGATTGGTATGCACAAGATTGGCTACTTTTCACAAAGTGAGGTCGGGATTGCATGGGAATACGGGACTCAAGATTTATTATTGTGGACACACTTTACGTATTTTTGCCACTAAAAGACTATTGATTGATGTTTTATTCAATGTTGATTATATTTACTAGAATAAAACCAATCTACATAAAGATCACATAGATGAAGAGGCAAAAGAAAACTCTGCTAATTAAGCATTACCCTTGTCCAAGCAGGTTGTGTGGGATTTTATGATTTAATAGGGAAAGAGTTTGACACATGGTCGCATGGCATCTCATTCCTCAAATTCTGAATTCAGTATGAGTAATAAGTTGTGATTTCTACTGTAATCGATAAATTTGTTTCGTGCATGTTAAGAAATAATCGATCGATTCCTGTGTCAAGCCTGACCCTCTGTACTTTGCGTGGCGAGGTGACCAATCTCAAAATGAGACTGCAATACAATATTTTGATTTAATTTCTCACTTGTAATGTTGTAATTTTTCTCCATACAAAACGGGAGAAACGCTGGGTTTTTGCATAAACTTTATAAAGTTTAAGCAACATGTGTTGCATGCCATGAATTTCGATTAGGGTTGGCGTTACTCCTACAAAATGAATAAAATTGGAAGCTTATTAAAAGTTTAGGCTACGTTTCGAGAAAAAATAAAGTTTCATTTTACGTCTGACCTCTTACAATCGTTTCACAGGATTTTTTATTATTTTTCTAAGATGTTTTTAATTACGATCATAAAAAGTATCAAGTCTAACATGATAATTCAATATAAAATGTGTAAAATGAGATATTAGATAGATTATTTTACTGAGTTATCCAAAGGTGACAGAGTGCAAGTTGCAACAAATATGCATTAAACTCAATACAATAATGTGTACGTACTACGTATCGAATATCTGTCAATTCGATATTTCCAAAATTAAACAAAGTCGCCATTTGTTTTGGAAGACTAAAGTTAGTCTGAGAACTGAGTCATTAATAGTGATTGAAAATGAGACAAGAAATTGGATCTCTTAATACAATCGATTGGTTGATAACTTTTGTTCAGGTTCAATTCAACATTGTTTGTGTTATGTATGTATGTAGATGTGATTTAGTTTCATTTCATATCATTGAGAAAGGCAAACTGATGATTGCAGCATATTATATTTGATCTTATAGGCATTGCCAAATTTTCCAAAGTATTTATTCCTTGTTGGTTTATCGCTGTAAGTAAGTTATAAATATACGCAATCATTAAGCGTTTAGATTCTCTTCCTAATAGAAACTTGTGATCTGAGAACATTGATATATTTTAACTCCTACACGGATCCAATCCTAAATATCGCCTTCAAAATCATACACGAGGAATACCGCAATTATTTATCGTTTCTTTCAACATTGAAATTTGATTTGTAGTATCGTTTACTAGGGACGGTGATTTAAAGTTTTGTACAATGAGTAAGTTGTTTAATGGAAATTATGTATAAGTTGATGAGGCATCAAAAAGAAGGATTTAAGAGAGATGTTTATTATTGACATTATTTTACCATTTATAACTAGATTACTTTACAAAAAGATCAAGTCAAGCAGCCTAGGGCAAACACTTTGAATTTTTGTTGCCGTTAAGAAGAATTGGAATTGGGGAGAGATACTATACATGTAAAAAATATACAAAATTTCCATTATTTTACATTGGATATTAAAAAGAAATGATAAAATTGTGTTTAAGCAAATCCCGTTTAAACCACCAACGACATTGTTTACAACATTTGAAGGAAAACTTGTAAGAAATCTGTGAAAGTAAAGATCATATCTAAATGCCCAAAAGGGATGAGTATCCTTCTTATACAATCAATAGGTTTTGGATGCAGCTACCTACTTTACTCGAGAGATGATAATCTTGCTTTTTCACGCTCGGGAATACACAATAAGGATATCATTTTGATCTTGTATAATGCACATGTTGTGAGTATATGTGTATGTATGATTTTTGTGATTTTTGCCTTAAGGTGACTTTTGGCTTTTTGCTTTCTTTGAAACCTCATGTGTGTGTGTGTATGTTTGTAATATAATTCATTCAATCAAATTATCCAATTCACTTGAGGCTGTGGGGTTTAAAATTGAATCATTTGCACTTTATAGACAAAAATAAAATGTTTGAAAGGATAGATGTTTAGATAATATTTATACATAGTTGAAAATGAAAGATTTGTTTTGTCTTTTGATTTGATTCTTGTCTCTGGTGTCAAAATGCATAGGAATCTCGTCGTTAATCCACGAATTTGTGATTCCCGAAAGCATTCAACTTTTCAATGATTTATCTCCTTGGGATTGGATGGAGTGGGTTGAATTCTTGAGATGATAATTTGCAAGAAAAATCCCAAATATCATTTTCTTTCATAAAATCTTGGATATTAATATTACATGATGTAAATGAGAGGATAAAGTGAGAACCGATCGTTTGAAATCCCATTGAATCTGTGTAAATTGTACTTGTGAACCAAGTTCATCTGTGATCCATTAATTTCGCTACCCGGGTCGGGCAGTTTGCCAAGATATTTTATTTTTTCCAATTATTTTTTATTGAACTCAATAAAGATGCACCGCTGAGCAAAAAGCAGATGAGAATCACTACTAAGGATATCGTAGATATGTCAATATATCGTTTTGAGTTTGCCTAATCTATCCTCCTCATCAAGACCTAATAATGATCAAAAATCGTTTTGGTTTAAATATTTAGTAGTTGCTTGGCATTAAAATCAAGAAGAAAGTAAAAGTTTGTAAATAAATTGAAAATTTGTGGATTTGTTAGACACAATTTACATCGGTTGTGTGTATGTGTGTAATACGTGGTTGTGTTTCATGGAAAGTTAAAAGCTTAGAGCAGTGCTTCTTTCACTCGACCCATAATAGGAAAGAGATTTATATATCTATTGGTTGCATCTAAATAGAATCTGTTGAAGGGAACCTCATTCTCATAATATCTTTTGATTTGATTCAACCAACCTGCACAAACGTGGTAACTCTTAATTACAGAAGCAAAGCACGCAAAATCAGCATTAAGGCTAATACCTGTCAATCAATGAAGGTAGGTAAGCTGTGTGTGATTTTTGATAAGCTATCGATCGAAAGGGAAAAGGGGAATTGTTTGGTGAAATTCAAAAGTCATAACAGAATTTTATAATTTACTCAATCGCATATGTATATCACATTAGCAGGAGTTTTATCCGCACTCCCAATCCAGCTACTTAGAAATAATAACGTAACTACTCCACTAATTCTTATATTACTCTTATAGCACTTGTATGTTCAGAGTTGAAAGTTGTAGTTAATATTTTTGATCTGAGAATATGCAAATATTCCAAAATCTAAATTAGTAATAGCTTAATTGCTCTATGCCATGTTGTTGGTTGGGTTTAGCTATTCCTTCTCTTGTTCAGCTCGAGGGAATAAAATAAAAGGGGAAAGGAAAAGGAGAGATTTTTAATTTCTTCTCCATCCCTTCATTTCCATCATCGGTCCATTGATTTTACATCGATTGAGCATTATGTACATATGCTACTCTACTAATGTTATTTCTCCAACTTATGCTGTTCAAATTGCTTTTACTTTGTCAATACATGAATTTAATTATTTCTTAAGGACGAGATTTCTTTGGGAAGCATTTCATTTCTCATGAGCAAATAGAGAAAAATAAACCTTTCCATATACACTTTCTTGTAGGGCATTCCAACAAGTTATTTTGCTTTGATTCATATTATGGCTATATGAGAACCCAATGTTTTCACTCTCTTTGTTCAATTTTGCATGGAGCATTTGTGAAACACATGGTTCGTTTCGTGTGCTCCAATCTAAGAATGTTTTGGTAGTTTTGGTAGTTTTCTCTTGGATTAGTTTGTGAAAAGTAGGGAAAAAGAGTTGAGTAGTTTAGAGATTGATATAAGAGAAAGTTTTTCAACTAAGGTGATGATGATTATAGATTCTTATTGACTGTTGGTAATCAATAAATCAATAATATGTCAATTGGAGGAAGGAGAAGCAAGCACAAGTTTTACATCCCAGGTTGGTGTTAAAGAAAATGATGATTGACTGGGTGGGTATGGACAAATGTGTCACGTGCGCAGGGTAAAAATTATTGGAAATTTGTCAGGCTATGGCAGGGAGTGACAAGGATATTTTGGAATAAAATGGTGAGAGAGAAAGAAGACTCATCTCTGCTTACAATTATTGATTATTTGTGATATCAGCCAAACGTTCCCTCACTACTGCCCAGGCTTCATACCACCCACCCTTTTAATCCCTTTTTGTTTGACTCTGCAGCCTTTCCCTGTGCATCTTCTTTCCCCCCTTTATCTCCAATTGTCACTCGTAATTATCATCCCAGATCGATATATTGCTTCCATCTCCGATATCGCCAATCGGACCCTTCTACTAAACCATCACCGTGCCACAATATCCACGTGCGTCTTCTATCACCATTATGAATGCATTATTATATGAGCTAAAGAGAAAGAGATAGAGAGAGAGAGAGAGAGAAAGTAGTAAAGGATTTATCATTATATTGTTATTATTATATAATGTGGTGATATTACATGATGCAATAAGATTATTCTTTTCTTTCATTTCTTATCATCCTTTCACCACCACCAACCATCATAATACATAACAATCAATTGTCTCCTATATATTGTGTTTGTCTATACATGTATCTCTAATCTCTTTGTGGTGTGTCTGCTGTCTTCTATCACGACTATCACATTACAAGCGTTACCTTGAACTTGAGCTTTCTCACACCCCATGTAAACAGAGAAGAAGGTAAAGTGAAAGTGGGCTACTCGTTCAAACCCTGTAATAAGACGGCATGGTTATAGTTTGAGGGAATAATGTATATTGTCTGGAGGAAAGGATGGAAAGAGTGAGTGTGGTAGAATAATGAAGTGACAGAGGAATAACAGTGAATGAATTCATTGGGATTTTAGCTGATGATGATTTAAAGAGCAGGAGAGAGAAGTTTGGCTTTTTTTGATGGAGGGATTGGAAGAGAAGGGTGAAATTTGTGTGGCATTCTGAAATTATTGAGTGAAAGGGGGGGCCTCATCTCATATATCCATCTGCGACTCGGAGAGTCACAGACTTGCGCGATTGATTGGTATCGGCAATCAATAGTATTCAGCGTATTATTGATTAGTTTGAGATGAGGAGAGAGTTATCAGAGACAGCATATAGCATACACTGCGTCAGATTCGCACAGTCCCTTGTTTATTTTACAACTCTCTTCCACTTGCCTTTCTCCAGTCGCTCCTTCCTCATCACTCCCTCCCTTCTAGTCAAAATACATGACAAATCAACTCCTCATACGAGCCGACAGCCAGTGGTGGTCCTTATGTTATTAGCTACCTGGAGGAAATAACCTCTTTACCTGTAAGTCACAAACTTTCTCTTGACTCTCATATAAGCTTTCTCTTAGCTCCTTTCGTATGTAAAGAGCGAGAGTGTGTGTGTTTGTTTATATTGTTTGGGGTTAGAGAGATTAAGGTTGCGGCATGCGAAAAAGTAGAGTAGTCTCCTGTTAACCTGTTGAACTCATGTGCACCCAAAAAGAAAGTGAAAAAGAAAGCGATCCCTCCACACACCACCACACACGAGAAAAAAAGGATTTTTACCCGGACACCCGCTTCTTTCTTGGAAAGAGATGCCTGTTGGCTCTTCATAACGTCTTTACTCGGATTCTCTTGTGGTTCTACTCACTTTCAACTTGTACGTCTTATTTATTCCCGGTTCAAGAGCTAGTGGGTGCAAGGCTTTGGTCGGTTTGATGATATCATCTTTAGTTTTAGCTTTGTGTACAAGGGTCTTGGATATATTCTTATTATTGAATTGAAATCAGTTTGCAATACTATGCAATAGAGCCAACTTTAGCCAATAATTTTCTGGCAACAACTACGATGAGATACATAATGCAACTATTATACTGCATTATCATAATGTACTTGATTTTATGTTGGATATATTATGTTTGTAATTGTAACTGGAGATAATTAACTCGCGTCCCCAAATATTTCCTTTACCTCTAGAAAAATAAATTATGGATTATGATGTAAAAATGAAGCGTTTGTTATGGCTAATTGGGTAAAAACAACTCATCATAATGTCACTGTACCCATTGTATTATGAAATTGATTATTATTACGGCTCATCATCATTGGTGAAAGTACGTTGGCAAATGAAGATGAGTAGTTAGTTAGTTTGATTTTGTATCTTAATGGCATAAGTGCTTAATAATAATTTTCTATTAGAATGACAAACATAAATCTGTACTAATGGGGATACTTTCCAAGATGTGACAATAATGGATACTTTGCGTAAGTAGAGACATTTGTTCTGAAATAGCGAGCAGAGAGCAATTAGGGACATCATCTGAAAAGATCAAGAGCAAGGGGCCCGTGACTTATTATATTTTTTTGTAGATACGATATTGATAATGGCCACCACATGACCTTTTGTATCATTAGCTGCATTGACTTATTTTTGGACATAAAACTCAAGGAAATGTTGCAGCACGCTGTAGAAGCTGCTGCATTGTAGAAACTATAATTGCCTAAAAAAAAGAAAGATCGATGGGTTAAATCGCTAAAGGCCACACAACCAAGATTATTTTTTCTTCCGTGTTTTTTCCTCTCTCGCCTTGTTTAAAGACTTAATTACTCATTTTTATCCCTGTAGACTTGAGGCGTTATATAAAATGCATCGTGGTGTTGTTGAATTTTTTGATTAGTTCCCTTCAGTTGGATTTACTTGCTCATTTAATTTACTTGTAATCAAGGAAGGATCAAATGGAATAAAAAAAATCTTGTAACTCCCAGTCACAAATCTTGAACTAATTTCATCTTCTCTCTCTGCTTTTTTTAACCATGAGCTTTGTGGATTTGTGATATCTTGAAAGTATTTTCTCTTGGAAAAAAAAGACAAAAATGAATTGAGGCCAGTTGGGATTAGTTTGAGAGAAAAATGTTTTGAAGCAGCTTGTGAAGTTGAAAACTGACTTGATAATTGAGTTGAAAAGATTTGAGCTGTTTGCTTACTTACTTACTGTGACTGTCACTTGACTCCTCAAGGATCAAAAGTCATCCAAAGTTTTCACCCTCCTCTTAACTCTGTCCTTTTACTAGTACATATTTATGAAAACTGTTTCATTTTCTTTTGGAAGATGTCCGCAGATTATGAAGCCTGATATCCCAAGACGACAATCTTTTTGCTTATGTTCATTTTGACACGAAATCTCACTTGGTGGTGTTGATGTATGGGAACTTTTTACTCGGCTGGAATATCCAAGTTTTGTGGGCAATGGATTTGAAGCAAAACTTAAGGAATGTGCTTACAAGGAGAGTCATGATCGTCATCTTTCACTGACTTTTGTTTAATGATGTATATCTTGGTTGTGAGTATATGGAGAAAATTATGAGATATTTGTGAGAACACATTTCGCTCTGTCGGAGATTGATATGTATGGATGAGTACAGGATTATATGTATCAGTTACGTGATGTAGTCAGGGACAGGAAGTTGGGACTTTTCTTGAGAGATTTATCAAGATCAAAGAGGATATTTCTTTGTACAACTATTCTTCCTTTCTTATTCGCTTATGGAATTATAATCAGAGAGGAATAAGATTTACACAGATAAATTTTTAGGGTAAAACTTTCACCAAATCCTACTCATTCTTCACGGCACTACTACGACTCTTCTTTCTTCTTTCTCAAACATAAAAGTCATGCCATTCTTTGCATTTATATACATACAACTTCACTTTCCTATACATATCTATAAAAGAATAATCACAAATCCCTGCCACTTTTCAACGAATCGTTTGTAATCTTGAAAAAAAAGTTTAGAAGCTTTTAGACAGATATGTAGAACACCCCAAACTAACTTGGGATGTTTGGTGAATAAAAATTAGATGAAAATGAGGTCGTTTTTTGGGCTAAATTTTTTCGTTAAATTCAAACAGGTAGATTAAGAGAGAACATTAGGAGTCAATTGGTGAAGGAGCAACATGTTTGTTACATTCCATTGTCTTAGAAAAGAAATGAAGGTAATTGAGAGAATGGGAGATAACCAATTGGATGTATATTGAATTGCCTTTACTATAGTCAAAGATCAACCATCCACTCACACTCACCCACCACCCTTTCAAACCATTAAATTATACGTTGGTGTAAGACGCTAGACAAGTTAATTTAAAATATCTTGTGAAGCATCACTAAATTTGCATATTGGCGATTGAATAAACTTAAGCCTTTGGGTGAATTTTGGTTCTAGTGGTTGTTAAAAGATCAATAGTGTCATTTTGGGATAAAGTGATTTCTCTTTTATAACATGAACGACGATGTACAGAGAGAAAGTTTGAGTGAGATAGATGCATATGGGTTGCACACTTTCATCTATAACATTTTTTTTACATACTGTTAGTCAATATAGTTGGAGGTGTTTGGATTTTGGCAAAAATTAAAGGCTTTTTTGTGTACAGGATGGTGTTATAATGTCGGACGGAATGAGTCGATCTAGTTTCTCTCCGAGTCTTCAATTCATCCATCCTCATCAAGCCAAACGGATCTGAATAAAATAATAATATTGCATTGCCTATATAAGTCCATAAGTATGCAAAAGAGTGAGCAACTCTCATGAAATATGATTCTTCTTCCTAAAATCTTTACCGATCCAACTGGCTTTTCCTAAACAGCTCCTCTATCTCCGTCACTATTACGATCTCTTTGTCATAATCCTGTGGGATATTCCACTTACTTCTCAAACATCCAGCTTTCTCTTATTTAAATAATATTTTGTATTCTGATAATGTAATATCACAACTATACGCTACGCATATTACTTTTTACGCTCTCGGAGAGAATCATGATATTTATTAAAGTTTGGAATCATTATTCCATTTCTACCTGATTTTTCTCGCTTTACATTGCACGGAAGGATATTTTCCAAATTTCCTTAATAAGGTAGGAGAAAGTAGATGGTAGGTTAATACTACGTAATATAACGACAAACCAATGGAGAATTTCTTTGAACTTTTACCACATGCTTCACTTACCCATCCACTACTACCATTAGCTTTAGAGATCCATTCATCAAACAGCGGAACCACAAAAGAGAAACCCTTGTTGCTTAATGTATCGACATAAGCAACTAGAATCCGCAACTGCAAATTCTAACTACTGCTTAAAAGGTGTATAAATAATTAAAATTTTAGGTTGTTTAGTTGGTTTCAAATGTTGCACTACTTGGCATCATCATCCATTCTCCTGTTGACAAGATACTTTAAGGGAAGAGTTTTTGAAGTGGTGAGAAAATGAGACGCGAGTATTGTCTTTTCATAATGACGATTATTATTATGAGGATGATGGTGATGAGGGTGATAATTGAGTAATCTGAGGTTTGCTTGCTCATCTCTCATTGAATTTGAGACGTTCTTCTAAGAACCTCTTCAACTCAACTCTCGTATGCGTTTGAAGGGACGTTTGGAAGAAAAGAAACTGGAGCTCCAACCAAACTCAAAACTGTTGCAACATGATAAATGTACAAAGACTCACTTCACTAAAGTCAATACTGAGATTCTCACTTGGAAAGTTGAGCTATTGGATCAAATATAATTTCAAGAGAAATTTATACACAAAAGATTAGAATTATTATTTAAGGACTGCTGAAGGAATTGTGAAACTAAAAATATTTAATGGGAAACGTTTGAGGTGATTTTTCCAAGATGTATTTTCTTGTTGCTGTATATGCATCAAAAGCTGACAGTCAATTTCTACTTTCTCTCTAATAAGTTTTAAGTTTATCTCTATACTTAAAGTCATCGGTTCGTGTCTCAGCATTTTGAGTCGTTGGTTGAATTTACTTGGAGTGTCTTATGTCTTTGATGCTCTCTCTCTCTTTCTCTCTCTGCATTTACTATAATGAGGTGATTTATCGGCATCAAAAGACTGCACGTAGAGAGAAAGATGCTTATGGTTTGTATCGGTAGAGTAGTGGTGGTAGTTGGTGAGGGAGATCAGATGAAAGAGCACACTTAGAGAAAAAGAGAAAAGAGAGAGAGTTGTTTGTTATTGCAGGATTGTTGGTATTATGAAATATAGGGAGGAAATGATATGAAATGGATGATGGGAATGTATTTAGGGAAAAATCAAGAGACACTATGATGGTGGCAGAGAGTTTCATCCATTACTGCATTTGCATCTCCCTTTCATAATATTAGTCATTGATTTCATGTGTAATAAAAGAGAAGATCTTTTATGTTTGTATGTATATTTCTCTTTTATAAAGTTAGTTCCATTACTTACTACACCATCTCCTCTTTTATATTGATCATATTTCTGTTGTTGACTTGTTTTGACATGGATCAAAACAGTTTGCAGATGAAACACTAACTATAGGATTCTCAACTAATTTCTTTAATTACTCTGATTATAAAATATTTAATTTGTATATTTTGCATGAGTTGAATTTCACTTATGAAAAGGATGGGATAGGAAAGGTTTAAAATAATTCAAGACTGTATAATTAGCATGTAAAGTATAAACATCTGCAAAATACAAAATGATTTACAAAGTGAAAGTTTTATGAGATTTTAGGGAGAATTGGATGAGTAGGATGTAGAGAGATGGCATGAGCATCAGATTTTGAATGACTAGAAATAAACATGATCTCAATATCCCATTATCACTTTCCCCTTAAATATTAATGTGATTACTTTTGGTAGCTTCTACTGTAAATTAGATGTTGAAAATGACCAGATTTTCCCCGTGGTTAGGTTAGGTTTTATTGTTCAAAGTGTTCAAAATTATAATTAAAAATCTAAAGAGGGCATCTTTATTTGAATCTTGAAAAAGGTATGTATATATATTATGGTATGGTTTTGACTTTATGAATTGGTTGCCATTGTTATCTTTAATTTTGAAGTGGAGAAAAGGTTTGAGAAATCCTTATCTCTAAGTATATAAATAATTGCTTATCTAAAGGAGAGTAAAAAAACTTTTGCCATTCACTTTGCAATTTCCTCTTGTCTCTTCCGCCCTTTCTACTCTACGCTCTGAAAACTTAATTAATATCGCAATTAGAAAAATATACTTCCACTTAATTTCCATTCTATCTCTAAAAAACTTTTGCTAATTCATAAAAGCACAATGACCAACCTCTTGGTGTTTGAATGAAGGGAATTATTGTAACTTTCTCTCCCTCTTTCTTGAGAATTCCCTTTCTCTTTTAAAGTTTTAAAAAGAGGAATAAAAACAATAAGATGCATTGTAATGTCACACTGCTTCTTCACAACTGTGGCCATTAAGGCTCAAAAATATTGTGACACTTTAGTCTAATGAATAAAAGGATTGAAGATGAATATGAGCTAGCTCAAAAAGTTTGACTGCCTCTCTTGTGAGCATTTGTGGTCATTTCCCTTGAGAAGGTTGAATCTTATTTGATTGAGATGCATGACATGATCTGTCAACGACTAGGGTTCAAGGGGTCCCAAGTTAGTTGCGGTTGAGAGGAATGATAATGAGTAAAAGTAAAGAGATCTCTGAAGAAGAGTGAAATTAAATGCTATAGCCTCCACCTTTCACGGGGTGTCAACTTTTTGTCAAGAAGTGGGAAAAGAGCGGAACCCCCAAGAGGGGATAAGACGGATCAAGTGAGTGAAGTGAAGGTGTGTGTTCATGAAGTGGTGAAAGTTGTCAGCCGGCGTGTTTTAAAGTGTCTTGGGTTGAGGGATGTGGCAGAGATAATCATTTTGCTCAGATAGATTTTAATTAGGAGGAAAGGATAGAAAATTAAAGTGTGCGGTCACACCTTCAACTTCACAGAGGTTGAATACTCTACCTCATCTAAAACCCCAGGACTGGGAACAAATTTCCTCAGTTTCTTCACAAATACTGACTTTTCCCACAGACAGGTACAAAATTCATGAGTAAGTTGTAGCAAGCAATACGTATTGATGATGAGGTTTTACCCAAAACAAAATGAGCTCAAAAGCCTCCCTTTCCTCGTCTTGAATAAATCTCAACTCATATAACAACTCATGCTCATGTATTTAATGCACTATGGGAAGCTTTCGCCATGCAACCTCACAACTCTTTAAATACAACTATAGTATTACTCAGTCAAATTTAAAGTATAAATGCATTGTTCTGCCAGAGTGAGCTTGAAAATTAGAAAACCTCTTAATACAAAATAATTTGATGGATGTTGAGAACTGCCTCAAGCCAATGTTCAAGATGGTTTGCCAATATTTTAAAGATTCTTATTGAATCATGTGTTGTTGTTCCCAAAGGAGAAGGAAACAACAACTTTCTCAAGTTAAATCAGATTGAAAGCAAACATTTCTAATCTCATCCAATTTTAACTAAAATTTACCTTCCCGTCCTCTCATCGAATTATAACTGCTTCTACGGTTATATTACATTTTCTACCTGAAAACCCACTATTTTTGTTATACCAGCTTCCTGGAAAAGGCTTGAAACTTGTAGTTTCTCTGTAAAATTATGTTTTCATCATTATTATATTTATCCATCAAATTCCCTCATTGGATTCTGCCTGAGGTGCATGAGATGAAGGAGAGATGAAGAAGAGAAAGAAGGACTAAGAGAAACCCATTCTTTGCTACAATTCTGATTTATTTAATAAATGAAATACAAAGTAATGTACAGGGATTCAATTTATGACGGTCATCAACATGCACAAGACAATAAGAGGCTGTAATTACAACCCCTTAGATTTATTGGGAGCGGTTAATTTCAATCGATTATTCAACTTGGAAACTCATTGTTGTTTTAGAGAAAAGATGATGCGTTTCTGTCACAAGGGAAAGCTACTGCCTAAAAACCCATCAATAATAATAATATAATACAACTGCAATCCTCCAATGAAGGAGGGAGGTAATGGGAAATTTTATAAATTTTCACATCACATCACCACACTAATAAAAGTACTTTCTCTACTCATTCATTCCAACCCAAAAAGGAGGATGTATAGAGAGTAGCAGTTAGAGGATCTCAAAACAAAGAGTCAGATATAAACAATGATATTTAGTGGTCCTTGCATGACATGGCATTGTATTTCATTGTGTGTAATAATTTGACTTGTTGTATATACTTGATATATTGAGGAAAGTGGATGAATAATTTACTCTATGCTCATATAGTAGCTCCTTTTGGTAATGAGTTGAGTTTTTCTGGGTAAACGATTGTTGATGGAGATCTTATGTACGTGAGAGTTGAACGTGAAAGTTGAAGGTTTTGTAGTTTTATTATAGCAAATAGTAGATATCATTAATTCAGTATCATTCAAACTTAGGGAGAATCCATCCATGAGATTAACTTTTGTTAAATGAAGTGGATTCATTTCAACTAAACTTTTGCTCCATGTATGCAACATGAAACAACAATTTGACCGTAGAGAAATAGAGAAGAAGGGGGATGATGAGAGTCACCGGAACGGGATGATGAGTTCGGATGAGTTGATAAAGAATAGAGAGCAAAAGAGAGTACTACTACTACTACCAAGAGTGTATAATGATGATGGTTTGGAAAGTAGGAGATTTTCACCAGCCCCGGCGGGTATCACTCCACTGGGGAAGAGAAAATGAACGATCTCAACTTTGTTGCAATTAAAAATTCAAAAAATATACGATCCACTCTGAGAGTAGGGAGAAAAGTAGAGAGAAAAGAGAGAGAGAGAGAGTATCATCATCGTCTTATCTTATGACGTCAACCCTTTTTCATTAATATTCGATGGCCCTCCGGTTGATAATTAGTCGATTTTTATGTCCCTTCTTATCTAATTAGTTGCCTTCTTCGTCTTGAACAATTATTGCCACACAACCCTCCCTCTCTTTGCTTATCTTTATTTTTTCTAATTAATTAAAGGAGCAGGGTCTAGTTATTTGGGTATGCTTGGCAATTCAAACTTCCCTAATTACTTATACGGGGATAGGTAGCATGGACTAAATATTATATTTGCTGTAAAAATAAATAGGATTGACATTACAAGGTTGGTGTCTATTTCCGCCCTCAACTTCCTTTCTCATTCCAAATACTTTCTTGCACACACAACCGCAAGCTCACCAACCTCGTAATAATCTATTGCTTTCTCCATTCTTTTACTTTTAAATTAAATTTGTTAAAATTCCTCATCAACAATTCTACCTGTCAAAGTGGAATTGTGGGTTAGAGTGAAAGTAAAAGTGAAAGTTTGCAACAATATGGAAAAGGAGGTTGTGAGAAAAGTTATAATTTGAAATCCAACATGGTCTTTTTCCATGCTTCCATGTATTATATTGGAGGGATGATGATATGGTGGTGGTTGTAAGGTGTCCAAAGGGTGTCACATATTTTGTCTCCTTAATAGGACGTGATTGTGTGTGGGTTCCTTGTTGAAATGTGATTAGATGGGTGTGGGTGGGATGGAATGTTTGAAAATAAGAAAAGGATTAGTGTAGTTGGTGTGGTTGGGGTGGATGGAATTTTTTTTATAAAACCGGTTGCTTATTTATGATAGTGATTAACTAGTTATTACCCAAGAGAAAGGGAAGAAAACATAAGGAGATGGAGGAAAGAGTGAAAGAGAGAAAGAAAGCTCATTTTTTCCTCTGTTTTCTTTTGGATTTATTCGATTGTAATAAAAATTATTGAAGATGGGAACAAGTGTTGGGGAGATGGAACAATGTGAGATGATTTAGAGTAAAATTTTGTCTCTTTTTCTCCTCTCTCGTTAATTTGTTTGAGAGAAAAAGTTGTTTAAAAAGAAAATGAATCACAAAAAGTCATTTTTTAGTAGTCAAGTATACTTTTTTGTGTGTCCCAACGACCCAACGTATGACCCAAACTCTGGATCCTGTTTTGTGGAGAGTGTAGTAAATGCGATAATTTTGTGATTTATATATTAGAGAATGAGTATGATGAGAAAGAAGAAATGGCAATTCCTCCCTCTGTCTCCTGCAGGCTTTCACTAGACATTGATTTAGTTTCAACTTTGCTTTAATTTCTTTTCTGTTTTTACTACCACCCGCCTTGATCACTTTTTTCTCCCATTTTAATCTGTACTGATCTCTCTTTTGTCTAATTCAATTAGAAAATATATTGCTTCTACCCAGGCGCCTTCTCATTCCCATGATGCTCTCTCAATTAATTTCTTCTCATATAATTCTTTGCATGGCTTTTTTTCCCATTCCTCGATCCTCCTTCTTTTTATTGGAATATATTCAACTCTTGATTCAGACCCAAAATTTATACATCCCACTGACAACAAAACTGTCAAATCAAAGGATTTTAATAATTTTATCCAACCATGGCCTATTGCTGGATGGACTTTGTAGGATGAAGGAATGAATGAATAGTAGCCAAAGAATTTTAAGTTCCGTTAGATGGTTCGATGGGTACTCACAATGAGGATGAAGGGGGGAAAATTTAGGTCCCTATGTCTCCCAAACATTCAAAGTCACTTCGTTTCACATGAAAGATTTGAATAAAATCTGCTATAGAAATATAGAATTGATACGTTTTTAGTAGGTGTCGACGGGGCGTGAAATATTGCAACATATCTGCACACAAAGGCCTTTGAATTTCTCTAACCACGAGGTAACATCATGTCAAAGGGTTCAGCTCATTTCAATCATCAAAAACCCCATCGTAGTAGTAGCTTTTGTATTCTCACTCATTTTATTCTCATACCTTATAAATAAATATATCTGATGGGGTTTTATTTCAAAAATTGACCCCAATAAACTCTATAATTCCCATGGGATGGGCTTTTGTGGGGGTTATTTTCCATTTCCAAGTTATTTCAGTATCAACAACAAATTCATTGTTCTATCTATTTGCACATGTTAACAATGATTAAAGATGTTTGATGTAGAGTGGTTTTTGGTTTGTTTGTAAGGGTGGTTTATAAAGGTTAATAATAAAAAGGGATAAAGAAATTGAAATAGAGGGTGACGTTTATCAGGAAGGGTTGAAGGGAGTTTGACGAGGTTCGCTGTAGGTTTCCTTGCTCAATGAAGGTGTATCATATCTGGAAATGTCTACTTGTCAAATATTCATGACAGATGATTAGACAAAAAACCCAAGGGGTTTCCCTTCTTCCTTGATTGACAGCCAAAATTGTTCCATTCATATGGAAGAAATTTTCTAATTTTACCTGATAACTTTTAAAATAGGAGAAAAGAGTTGACATTTCTCATCAATTCCTTCTCCGCCCATTCTTTCCAAAAGAAGGGAAAAAGCCTTTAAACCATTGTTTAAAATGTTCTTTTTTGATCCTTTTGTTGTTGCTGTTTTCAATCAAAGAGATTGTGAAGGTAATGGGATAAAGTGAAACAAGTTAAGAATTTTGTAAGCACCCATATTATTATTATTATTGATGCGGATCCATTCCCAATGATATTTCATTCCTGTGGATGAATTATTCATATGACAATAGACGCGTGTGGTCCACCCTTCAAAGAACCAAAGTAATTGAACCGGTTCATCCTCTGACCTTTATAGATTGGAACAACTATTACAAATCTTTATACAAATCAGGGAATTTTAACTCTTATAAATTTTATCAATCCATTCTACTTATTTTTAGCTCTCACATCTTGATTCAAAAGATTTATTTCTCTTGTTTTTACTCAACATTTCCTTGCACGTTATAATTAGACCAAATATATCGGATCTATTTATCAGATCAAAGCGGATGTCATAGATGTAATTTGAAATTTAATGCATTCCTTATCCTTGTTTCTACAAATGATTTGATTGGACTTTTTAAACAAAAATAATTTGTGGAAAAGTGGGTTGCCACTCCATGACGATATTTAGTAAAGGGTTTTTTATATTCAATCAAGGTTGATGTATATTTGTAGAGAGGTCGTACAATGCGTACTGGGATTGAGAGACTTTTTTTAATTAGTTAAACAACGTAAGGAAAAAGAACAAAGACATGCATTTAGAGTTTTATTGCAATAAACTAAAAGTCTCAAGTTGTCGGAAGAAAAGTGTTTTTTTACACACAACTACTCACTACATAGGAGAAAGTGGTATGAAATTGATGTTAATTATTGAAAAATTACATTTTTTAGAAGGAAATAAAATTTTTCATGATTTTTGTAAAGCAAAGTTGTGAGCTGGGATTTATGTGCAAATTAATTTCTTAAGAAAAGGGAGAATTTAGAGAATGTACTCTTAAAGGGTGGATAGATGTCAGAGATAGTTTTGATTCCTTGTGATCTCTTCTCCTGAAAGAATTCTTTTGATGTTCTTTTGAATGCTTTTAGTTTTCACAACAAACAGTTATTTTGATTACTTCCCTGTCTTTGTGCCCCTCTACTCAATTCCTCTAAAATCTAATGAGTGTAATTAAAACTAGATTTCTTCCTCTCTACTTTTACTCCACTTTCTCTGTTTCTCAATCTTTCCAATGACCGTTTGGGGGAGAAAGGTGCATGTATTTAAGACTTGAATGCAATATATATATAGTAGAACTACTCAAAGATTAAACCATTTCTAAATTTCTATCTTTAAACTGCTTCATCAGGTATTCGAGTGGTTTGTTGGAAAACACTAATCTAAGTTTGGTTGTAGTTTTGAAACTAAAATCCATTCTATAATATAGTTGTATGCCCTTGCTAATTAATACTTATGATGATTTCATTTCCTTCCGTTGGTGCTCCCAGACTGCTCTTGAATTAACTCCGACCTCCGACTCAATTTCAATACAACGGGACTAATAATATATTTATGATCTTCCTGAGTGCCCCTGTATTTAAGCTCAACAAAATCTACGTTGGAAAAAGTTTAAATGTTTTTCTGATTTTCAAGACAGCGGATGGATTGTTTTAGAAGGATATTAGTTGTTATACAACAAATATTATCATATATATTTAGATTTAGCATATCATTTAAAATATTGTTGTAGTAGTTGTAGTAGATATATTTAGTTTTTCAAAATCCATAGATAGTCTACAAAGTTGACAAGAGTGGAGTGTTTAACTTTCCATACCAGTCCTGCAACTGACCGTAATAATTCATCACATGATCTCTGGAATTTTTCTTCTTTGCTGGATGAAATTGTCTGTAATGTGATCTTTAAAAAATCTCATAGATCGGAATGAGGACAAACAGCACGAGGGTTGGGATGATTTTAAGGAAGAATGTCATGACATAATCATCCATTACATTCTACTCTAAACTCCATTGGTTTTTGGTGAGGTAGAGAGAGATAATCCAAGTGAGTACATTTAGATTGTTGATAATTTCCAAGGAGTATATCAAACAAAGGGTTGGATGATGGGACTAATAGAAATTGCTACATTACCAGATACCAAGATAGATTCTGTAGATGTAAGTAGTAACTAAAAGTGTATGTGGTCGTCTGTCTTTGATAGATCATAGTATCAGATAACTCGAGCCTCTTGCTGTGGTGTATTAACCATCAAACATGACATGAGCTAAAGGACAAGAAAAACGAGTCTAATATGTTTAGAGATTTCTTGTTTTGGTCTTGTAATTGTTATTGTTTTGCTCAAGATAGATTAAGATTTTTTTTATATAAGCTTTGACATTTATTTCTGGAGAATACACCGCTTGGACATTATTCTGAAGAAATAATGTACAATCATATTGTACATTTGATCATTACGCATCACTTGTATAGTTGTTATCTTTTCCAAAATCGGTAATGATTGTTATGTTTTTTTAGAACAAAAAGACGACGATTTTTCCAAGAAATACAAACATTTTATCTCTCTATTTGACCAAGGAATATTAGTTTTTAGTTACGCTTACCTTTCTATTTTACAAGCTCTCTAGAAAATGATTTCAATTATTTTGTTGGAATGCAGACGCTATTAAATGAGTTGTTGATTTTATAAAGAATCTATGCACCTACATATGCACTATACACATATATACAACACTAGCCATGAAAAAGCTTCCCTTTGAAAAGCTAAAGGAGAAAGTTTGTTTAAAATTATTTCTTTAGTCTTTGTGTAATTCTGAGATATTTTGTGAGTGTTTCTGTTGAAAGTCGAATGTTGTCCTCTTTTCTTTTGAGTGCGTACTCCAAGAATTGATTTTACATGTTGGAATGTAGAAGTTGTAATTACTGGGAATGAAAAGACGAGAAATTTATTTGCATTTGATATAAAGAAATATAATGTTTCAAGATTTAAGACTGTTATATATAAAGTGTATAAGCTGTTGGGCAAGAGTGGTGAAAGGAGTTAATGGAAGAAAGGTGCTTGTGGCTTGGCATTTCTTGAACCCCCACTTACTTAAGAGTTGGGCAGTTGTTTGTGGTATTGGGTGCTAGTGACATTAATGGGTATCAAAGAAATAATTGTTGTAGTTTTATGTTTTGTTGGGGAGTTGTGAGATGTAGGAAACTTGTTTGTTTTCTTATACTTTTTCTTATATTTATTTTTTTGTTTGTTGTTGATGCATGAGGGAGGAGATAGTAAAAGTCAATGTGTTTCCGAAATAGTCAAATGCTTTTAAAAGAAAGGAACCATTAATGGTTGCAAGGGAAAAGAGATACATTTGGTAAAATATACACCTTTCATTGTAAATCTATCGAAATCCTTAGTGAGCTTAAGTGTAAGTGCACCATAGCACAACAAACAAGAGAAGGAAGTCAACTTGAGAAGTATTTCATTAAAGAGAGAGAGAGAG
>JAAOWG010000140.1:0-35672 GCA_036491945.1 Paranurophorus simplex
GGGGCTCCTCTGCAGAAAGGAATAAGTAGCAGTTCCTTGAGCATTTACACATCTCATTGTTTACAAGGATGAGGTGCAACCACAATAAAAACACAACATCCAATACGCTAAAACACACATACACTCTTTGGCTTTATCTTCCTCAAAAAAAAGATCGATAAGGGAGAGAGAGAGGAGAAAAAAAAGTCTCAAAAAATGTTTTTTATGTTGAAAGGAAAGTGAGTGTGCGCTACCTCTGTAATCGATAAGCCAAACACCATCCAAAGTGAGAACTCTTTCTCTCTTTTGCTCTTTGACAAAGTATGGCTGTGGTTGAGCCTCTTATTCTTAAGATGCCCAAAAAAACTCTTTCCAAAAGAGTAAATAGCTAAAGACACTTATTGCCTTGCTCTATTTCCGCCCTAGCACAAGTGCACTTCCCTTAAACTTGGGATTCATTCCCACCTCAATCCATGAAACTCTCAAAGAACGAAGGAAAAGAGAGGCTATAAGATCAAGGAGAAAAAAATATGTCAATCATCCCCAACAGGGTGTGGGGATTTTACAACAAATATTTTTTGGGAGGATGTTGGTTCCCTTATATACAAGCTTATTTATTTACTATTCCTTTTTATGCTTTTTATACTTTTTTTTAAAGGTTGTTTCATCATATTTTTGCTCATTGCTTGGATTTTATGGGAATTGTGTTAGAGATGAGATGTTTTGATTTGATGTGTTGGTTGTGCAGTAAGATAGTAGCTGAGATATATTTGGTGGGATTAGATTAATCTATCCAGCCGCTAACAAGACAAGTGTAGCGTCAAAAACATCGCGACTCTCCTTCCACCAGATTCACTTTGTCAGGGAAAATATCTTGTTCAATCAATTCATCCTTTATAAAGGGGGAGTCAAAGGGAATGAACGAAAAGGCCAAATCTCTCTCACTCTGTCTCAAATTATTGCAAAGTTGTAGGAGCAAAGGAAATTCATCAAAAGTTTAAAAGCTCTCCTGTTGACTCATAAATAAACTTTTTTATATATTGTATGTATATTGTTGTATGTATAACAGGGATGCTAAAGGATTGGCGATTTTTGTAGACCCACTTATCTTAAATTACTTGTTTGCCAGGTGAGTTGGAGTTTGATGCATTATTGATGGGATTTTGGAATTTGATAATTTGGTGGATGAAAAAATATGGTTGGAGCAAACATGGTTATTCCATTCCAGTTCTCATTTTTTATTCACCACTGCCACCCAAAGGATTGCAAATCCAACGGTAGTAATTTAAAAGGGGACAAAAGGGGCGTGGAATAGTTAGCTTAAAACATAATTATTGGAATTCTTACGACGACTTTGAATTATTTAAAAGTTACAAAAAATTGGTGGAATCCATATTCTCAAGTCATGCAGTCCTTTGCAACGTTCAACAACGATTTTAAGGCACTCGTTCTATGAGTTAGAATAATTTATGAATAATTTGAATTTGTTGATGATTATTAGTATTTTAGCTTTTTTAACGCATTTACCCAAAAAGTTGACTACCGGCTTGTTGTTCCAGCTTTATGCAAATGAGAGTACAACAACTTGTAATGACTGTAGTTTATATGGACAATGTGGTTTTTGTAGCAAAATTTATGTGGGAGGAGGACAATTGATGATACAAATTTAAATAAAGTTTGGAGGAGGATAAGATTGATTACAAGACAGGGAATCAAATTACTAAAGGGATACAAAAAAAGTTACCAACAATGTACGTACATATCCTGAAAAAACAATCATCATCAGTCAGTAGTGGTCAGGTAGGTTTGTTAGTGTTTACAAAAGAGTGTCTCAAAGTATGCAAAGTGCCGACGGGGGTGTTAGAAAACTCACGTTCAATTGGAATTACTTTTATTTGGATTTCTTAAGTGGCTTTAGTGCTAGGACTCGGTAGTTGTTGTTGTACATACAATTTGTGGTATTCTTTAATGAACCTGCTGCACCAAACAGACACCAAATTGCTTCACGTTCAAAATTCACTATTTTTTTCATATTCATAATCATCACTCTTGATTCAAATCCAATCATTCCAATCCCATCAGTCACGCTACCCCTTAATTTTGCAAGAAATATATAAAAATATATGAATACTTGAACAAGATGGATAACGCCCAAGTAATCAGCTATTTAAACAACGTTTTTTTTCATTTATTTTCTCTCTTTCTTTTATGTATTTTATCCCTTGAGAGTTTCATTTCTAGATTGGTGGTGGTTTTTGCAATAAATAGTTTGCACTATTTAATAGATCAATTCAAGTTGTAAACAAATGGACACAATACTTGTTTATTATTTTCCTTGTATTTCCTGGCATTTGCAATAAAAGAGAAATCAATGAGCTGCATCTACTATAAGGAGGAGGAACAATAAGCCATCCATTTAAAAATTGTTAATCATCTCAGGAAACAAACAAACAATGGTGATGAAGTGTGTCTAACCAGTAGGTAGTTGGCTGACCAAAGTGGAGCCTAATAAATAAAAAGAGTGCGTAGGCAGACCCCCATGGATGCCCTTTTAATTGTCTTGGTGAAATCCTCTTTACACCTTTGCCCTATTTTCTAAGGATGATCCATTAATAATTAGTTCCACTCTCTTGTTTCTTTTTTGACTTATCTTCAAATAATAGGATCCTGTCAATCCCTTGTACAGTGTCCATAAAACCCACTCCCCATCCATTTCATACTTTGTACCATATAGAGTTGTACAATAGATGCATAAAAGGGCTGAACTTTCTTGGACAACATGTGAACTAATTGTCATGGGTGTGTGGAGGTAGTTGTCATTGTTGCTTTCTGATAATCAACTGCATAAGGCTAAAAAAAAACATTTAGTGTTTTGATGTGTGACGGTGAGTGGGTCAAAGAAATCAACTAATTAGGGTTGGATCCCCATTTACGAATAAGGTGTCTTGCTCGATAAAAACCGGGTTTCCTAAGAAGAAGACCATGTCAAAAATCATGTTTTTTGGGGCGGCTGATCATTTAAAGTGATACGCAAAACTAGCTCATCCATCAAAGGCAGTGGATTTGACAATCAGTAGCCATGTCCAGTCTGTTGATGCATCAGTACCAACGAAACTTGTCCCCTTTTGATGATGCTTCTTTTTGCCGATCATTTAATGGCCAAAGATCAAAGTCATTTTGACAATTGTCTTCCAACCCGATTCACTCACTTATTTTTTCCCCTTCTCTCTCCCCGTGTAAATATTTATTTTCCTTCATTTCAATTAATTAAAGGTTGATTGATGGTAAAGACGTAAATGTACGTGGGGATAGTGTGCAACAACTCGAATACAACTTGAATTCATAAATCATAGCTCAAGGATGTAAAACTCTGGAGAATTGGTTTCAAAACGTCTGGACAGGGCAGAGTCTAGATTTGGTGGTTCGTAAAAGAAAGAATTTTTTCAAATTATGAAACAAAGATTCATTTAGTGGACAGGTAGGATGGCCCCTTATTAGTGGATGTGTGTGGGGCTTGTTCAACTATGTAAAGAATGTATCTTCCCATTTCCCAGACGAACACCCAGTAGAATATGAGGATGAAATAAATAAATAAATAAATAAATAATATAATATATCTACCAGCACCGCACCGCAATCATTCTCATACATATATTTATTCATCCTCTTCTTCTTTCTTCTTTTTCTTCTTCTTCGTCATCTTGATAATAAATCATTTGAGAGGGCTCTTCCTTTTCCTCACAAAATTCTCATAAGGTGAAAATGATAATAGAGGATGAACATGATCATTACCACTGTCCAACCACACATCAATTTACGAATTTACCTACTACTAATATGTTGATCCTTTATTAGAACCTTTTTTTAAGTGTAAAAAGTAACAACAAAATATAAGTGACCACAAACCCATTTAGTACGGATTGTCTTTTCATCACGTAGCAAAGGCAAAACATTTAACGACATTGGAACCAAACCCCAGCAAAGAGTGGTTAATCATCAATGAATATTATCACTCCCTGTTTTTTGTGTCATTAAGTGTTACATAGATCTTTCAATATTTTTGATAAGAACAAGGATGGTTTAATGGTTATTCCGAGGAGGACAACAAAAATATTTAATATTCAAAGTGAATGGAGCTGATTCAGAGAGTTTGATTTTTCCACTTTCAACCACTTTCTTTCCATGTCATCCACAGCCTAAGTATATTCATGTGCTTCACTACCTCGGGGACGAAAAAGCTATGCAACATTATGCACATTCCAGTTGAAATCATGCAGTTTATGTGTCATAAAAATCCAAGAGGGAGAAATATGAGAATCCCATAAAAATGTGTTGCTTATTTGGATGGATGAATCATGAAGGAAAACCAATCCTCTTAATCCATTTTGATCCAAATGAAAACCAACAAGTTTTTATTTTACATGATTTATTGGGAACAAGGAAGGATTTGCAGATTTGGTCCTGATTGATATTCAATTAGAGCTTTTTAGTCTGTGTTTTATTAGGATTACATATAACTCATCCGCCTGGGTGTTGGGTGAATTACACGATAATTTAATGATATGTGGTTCATTCCTTGGATTACCTGGCTATTTTTTTTGGACAAAAGGCCGAGTAAATGACCCCCCGTTGAGTGTAGTCAGCTTACGGCGCCAGTACTCTCCACATGAAGGATGGACTTGACCCCTGCTGAATTATTATATCCTTATTCCCTGTTCCGGTTACTATACGTAACATCCGCAAAAGTACTTTTTATTTGCATGTAGCGGGTGATGCTTTCATGATTTATAGGACATCTATACATGTTCCAAACTCTCTCGTCTTTGTATAATCCATTCCCATCCTATCCTTCCAAAAAATGATTGCTGCTCTAAGCAGCCTTAATTTTGTAGTTGTCTTTTCCGTAAAGTGTCCACTGAGGTGGCGATGCTGATGATGATGATGATGATGATGATGAGATTTGATGTTGAATTTAACTATGTACACATGTTCCTGAAAAGAGATAAACGTGTTTCCAGCATGTTTATGACCTATTGAATCAACCAATTTGAGGTGCTCAAAGATGTTGTTACTTCAGTATCATCTAGGCGCCACATCCATCAAGCCAAGCCACCGCACCACACCTCTTATGAGCCTCAACTGTCAACGGAACTTAAATGACCAAGTACTACTTACTAGAAGGCCTGAATTACTTGCATACCATGCGGAAATCAAGTAGTCATCATACAGAAAGGAAACCATAACCAACTCTATATGATGTAATTTACTAAATAGGAGAAAAGTAAATACAATAATACAAAGGATACAATAAATGCCTGTTGCCCTTAGGGTTAAAGCTGCCAGTTTGGATGAATTACTGCTCCATAATGGAGGGCAGTCTACTTACCTACCTAAGGGTCTTAACAAGAATGAAGAAAAACTAACAATCTCGACCTTTCCACAACCCTCTCACCCTCCTCATCTTTTATCCTCATTGATATCCATCCTTTTCTCATAGAAATAACCGCAATTTTCATCAACAAAACTGACTAAACAGAGGATTCCAACTTGCATCACACACACTCTAATAAATTCTCCAAAAACCGAGTCTATCTGTAGTTGCTCAAATCAACTTCAACATTAGAATTTTGAGTCAAAATCTCTGATTAACAAAAACGTCAAACACTTTGAGGGTTGAGTGAGTGTAAAGTATATGACAGGTGGGGTTGTCTCGTAAGCCCAAGTGATATAGTATTTAAAGCTCTAATCTAATTGAGGAGATTTATAATGGGATTTTCTACCAAATACAAACAAAGGCAGGATATGAACATTTTAAGGCAATGCAATGAGCTCATGGTATCCAATTTTACTACCAAAGCCATGAAAATCCTGGATCCATGCTCACTAATTGTTCCAGTTGGTTTTTAGTTTGCATTTGAAGGTGCCATAAAGAGGATCGCTTTACTACTTTCCACAATAATTATATTCCCTTGCTCTGGATAAAATCAAATCCTTATACAAGATGGCCAATTCAAGCAACCTAGGAGTTAGCTTATTGTTATTTTTGTTATTATGGGTTTGAGGTTCCTTTTGTTTTATTACCATCAACTTGAAGGATAGAATAGAACTTGGACTGGAGTAGCTCTGGTTAAAGTGCTTTGGGCTCAATAAATGCCCAAAATCGGTCACATTCCACACTTACCTTGTTATTCTTACTAAACAAACACGAAAATCAACACCGAGTCGAGGAAGAAAAATCATGCAATGTTTTGGTCTACAAAAAATGTAGGAACTATAACTCAGCTTGTATATTGTACATATATAACGGTGCGTGGGTATATGTACTTGATAATAATCAACTCGATCAACTATTTCCATAAACAAAAAAACTAAAGATATTGAAACGGAAACAGTTGTCCAAGCTAAAAAAAATATAAAAGGTGTCCGTTATTAGTTTGCTTCGTGTTTTAATGTATAATTTATTCACTTCATTTTACATAAAGTTTTTTCTTCATCATTCCCAGTTATAATAATCCTCATGCAACAAAGGTGGCAATTTCACACCTATACACAATGTCCTATGTAAAGGCCAACCCACAACACGCCACATTGGAAGTGTAATCATAAAATGATGCTAGGTGCGCACAATTGCGTGGAATTAAATTTATAAAAAATTTTAAAAAAAGCATATCGAAGGGCTTCATTAATTGAATTGGATAAAGGTTCATGTCTATATTTGATGTTGATTGGGATGAGTTTGATGGCCACCTGGAGGAATAAATTAAGCTTTTTTGCCAACATTATGTGTGGCATGGAAATTAAGCCGACAAAACAATCAAAGCCTCAACCTCTTGATCTCGTTATCAAAATTACAATTACAACACCAAGCTACGTAAAAATCCGCACAATCCAACGCGAAAAACAATTACATTACATACATGGCTATTATGAAACCTGTTTCTTGTTTAACAAAAATAATCAAGTTCCCACATTCTCATTTATATGGAAGAGTGAAGCTCGGCAATAATATGAGCTTTGAAAGCCCTTGTGTAAAGGTAAAAACAATGTATGACATTATGGCACCAATAATCAACAAAGTTCCTGATCCTCGAACTTGATAAATAGCAAGACGCAATGTTATTATTGTTCTATTCAAAAAACTGCAAGTAATATGTAAGGTAGATGATGCTATCCATTGTGATCCCATTTACTTAAATAAAGCAGGTTTGAGGTTTTCTTTTATTTATGGTTCTCAATTAAGGGACCACCTACCTATCATCTATCTCAAATTATAATACATACTATCATTCCATTCATCCGCGATAATTTTTGCGCTGCTGATTAAACAATGTACGGATGATGAGCAGGTTCAATTACCACATTTCTCAAAGAAATTAAGTAAAAAAGTATTTATTCTCATTGTATGTAATTGAGGGAGCATGGTTTGATGAAGTTGGATGATGATGAATGAGGATTTTTTTTAGAGTAAAAAGAAGTCAAAAAATCCCACAAGACTCGTCTTGAATGTTTACACTATTATGATAATAGTATGCGGTATAATTGTATGTGAGATGTTATATGCCGGATTTTACTGGAGAATTTGGATATGAGATGTGAGAGTGACGTGATGGATAAACGATGACAGAAGAGCGGTTGCCGTGAGAGAATTATTTAAAACCAATGAGATGGACACTTGGTTGCTGATATGTAGTGTAATAATAATGATGGGTTATAAAGTTGGAATCCAAGGCGCCTTGAGTAGTATCAATAATGAGAGCCTTTGCCACACACTTTGCTCCCCTCAGGGCACTACTTTTCCACCTTCAATTAATGGAAGACAGAGTAATGAGATCCTATTTGTTTTTCCTCACTCTCTGGGGCTCTAAAAATTATATTGTTGCTTCCATCCTATTTCATTATAAACCCTTTATTGCTCACTGCACTGGATTGCACTTATAAAAAGGGTAAAAATATTTCCTGATACACATCTCTCGATTCTTGTTGGTTTTTTCCATTCAACACCCATCATCATATGAAATTAACCCACTTCTAAACTTTTAACTTCCTCAAACAACACCTGTCCCCCCTATTTTAAACCAAAACCCATCAAAAGTTCAAATAACAAAATGCATATCTTATGACTTTTTATTAAAGATATTAAAATATCTTGTTACAATCAAACAGAGAGAGATATCACTCACAGCAAAGCATCATAAGAACAATCAACAGCAGCAAAAAGGAATACTAAATAAATGTAACTGTTTATTATACCTTTCATTGTTTTTATTGGCCTTATGCCTTATTAGCTCGATCATTTCTCATACTCTTTCAAATGCATAGTTTGCATTTAACTTTTTATCAATCATTGTTCAGACTTTTATATAAATTGCTTTCTATGTGCGACAAGGATAGACAGGATTTTGAGAATGAAAGAGATGTTTCCAAATGGAGGGGGTGGGTTAATTGTGTTGTAGGATAATAAGTGGTTGTGTGTTGGGATAAATTTGTTGGTTTTGTGTGAACACCTCAAGAATGGAGGATACAAAGAGTAACAACAACAAGAAGAATCAGAGGAGGGATCATATATTTTACATATAGCAAAAAGCTAATTTTCAATTCAACTTGAATCTCTGTTTTGTTCATACACATACATTGTACCCATAAGTGAGTGTCATGAGGTGTATTATCATCCTGATTATTAGTTCCACCACTGTTGATTTAGGTGTTGGTTTTTTAAACAAAAGTCAAGAAACTGGCTATACGTTTAATTGTGTTGGAAAGTGTGAGTTTAGAGGTAGACAGGTATGAATTTCGTTGGTGGCAATCTTGATGATGAGAAGTGCAAATCATAATTGACCAAGTTGCTCTACTAGTGAGAGAGTAATGATAGGGCATCATCATTCCATTATCTTCTCTCACAAAAACTCAACCTTCCAAAGTTCTTGTATTAAATCTTTAAATTGATGGGTATAAAACGCTGTTATTTTTCATTGTAAAATATGCTACAAGATTCACACAATACTCAGACTACAAGTAAAAGGCAACAACTTCACCCTCATTCATAAATTTTATTTTTTGCAATAAACATTAATTACTCTCCAAGCAGGGGAATGAAAGTGAGAATTCACACATTTTCCAAATTTTATAATAAAAAAAATAAGTATAAAATGTATGAGTCCCAATTGCTTTCACCTTCAATCCATAATACACGCCCCAAACTCACGAATTCTTTCCAAAATAATCAAACGCAGGTTGGATTATTTCTTCTTTAACTTTGAGTTAATTAACACAAGGATTGGTGTATGTTTGAGCTTGAAATCATTTTGAGATAATCATTCAATACGAGGAGATATAATGTACATAAGTAATGAATCCCACTTTTGAAATCCTAATTGTGTATCATCACCAGTTCCTCCTCTCATCAGAGATTAGTAAATTTAAGACCAAATTATAAATTTACACCCTCAAGGGCTATCATCTCATCATTTTCTCTTCCAGTTGTCTCTCTGGAATATGAGCAAAAGTCATAAAATATTTAGATTCAAAGCATATGCAAAAAACATTAAGGTGCAATTGAATGGATTAAGGCTCCTCCCTTTTGTGCCTTATGTTGCAAGTGCACAGAACGAGCGTTTATATGCTCCCCTAATGAAATTTGATCCAGGTATATTCCACAAACCAATAATAATGAGATGGACTGAGGCAATCCCATTTATGCACAAGTGTCCCAAGAGATGTGACTTTTACTCCCAGACCACGCCGTATTATTGTTGTAATAGCTTTATTATCTGTCAAATGGCACAATAATACAGGAATTGATGAATGTCACTTTTATGTCTCTTGTAGCACGAACAAACGCTTCCCCCTTTTTCCCAGATGGGCAAACCCATGGCACTTTTTGTTATTTTTTATAAAGACGTGAATATTTCGGCATTATAAAGTTGCGAGAAGGAGCAAAATGCATTATTTAAAATGAAAAAAAGTGAGGAAGGTGCAGATGAAGACACAGAGTCAAACACGCCACATATGTATAATATAACCATATGGACCAAATATCTTACACAAAGTTGTTCACAAGAGGCAATTACATTTTCTTGAAAAAAGAAAGAAATACAAAAAAACATGACAAGAGAAAGAGCAAGGCAAAGAGAGAGAGCTGTAATATATTTCTCCCATCATTAGTGCCAATTTAGGGCCGTAAAATAGCGGAAGCATCTTTCCTTGGGTTGTGTTGCTGTGCAAAATTTCTTTCCTGTAAAAAGTATAAAGGGACATAAGTGCATGGAATGACACAAGTCTGTCATGTGAGATGAAAAAGTCACTTGCACAACTGTACTGGTGACACGCAAAGTGTATCATCAAACATGAAAGGGACATGGGCAATTTTGTAGCAATTATTTTCATAAAATTGTACAATTTGTGTGGAATAAAGTGTTTTATTTCATCAATTTATTGCAACCTTTGTACACTGTAAAAGCCCAAAAGTTTATTATGTTGTCCTTATATTATGATAAGAGGAAATGGTTTTGGGTATCGACTCTTATAATCGAAGAATTTAGGGAACAAGGCAAAGATTTGAAGGAGCAATTGCATATGTGGACAACAATCTCATCTGCCCTCAAGTGAGATCCCTTATCAAACATTGACATCGTACCTGACTCACTCATTCTATAGGAAAGTTATGTACAACATCCAGCCTTCCATGGAGCAGTAGAGAGTTGTATAATAATATGGATGTGGTGCAACAGTTACATTAGTTGAAGATTTATTTGTGGATGGAATTCTTTTATGATTTCTCCGTAGAAATGTGGAGAATTTGATAAAAGTGCAATTTGGTAGTGTGATATGATAAATAAATGGGGAATGTGGGGGATCAACTATTATCGAGTGAGCATCAGAGACAGACGGGGACGGGATCTGAATGTTGATGTAATAACTTTCGGGACAATATTCTACTTCTTCCAGTGCTGTGGTCATCCGGGCATGATCTTGTGTAATAGGGGAAAATGACAATACATTGGTTTCCCTTTTGTCACGCTCTAACCACAAAGGACAACTTGGAAATTCTTTACATAAACCAATGTTTATTCCTTGGACAACTTTTATTATTAGACAAGCATAGTGAAGAAGAGAGAGAAGAGGATCAAATAAATTAATTATTTGTAGAAATACAAGCCACACTAACCACTAACCAGTTTTCTCTTCAACTCATGAAACTTATTTTGAGGCATCTTGTTATACGTTGGTGTATACATACATTTGAGATATATCCAGCAACTTCTTGTTCCTCCTCTGAGCCTGGAGAAATTGTAGAATTTTTAGCAAGAGGTAGTTTTTAGAGTTTTGTCACGAGAGATGTATTACATTGGGAAGAATAAGAAGGATATTTCGTGAGGAATGGAGTGCTTTTGCAAATGACAGGCGGTGGAAATGCTCCGTTTGAGACTTCTGCTACATTGACTTGACTTGTTCTCCATGGTTTGCTTAGAGCTTTGACTTGTCTGTCTCTTGGTCGATGGGTGAAGGGGGAAGAGGGGGGGGGAAGTCACAACGTCCATCAGCCTAGTTGAGAAATCAAATTGGTCGAAAAAGCAGTCCACTGGAAAATTGGTCCTAATCTCTATACTTTTTGCGGTCCAAAGACTCTTTTTCCCGTCCGTCCTGCTTGTGTAATTACATTGACAGGACAATTCATCTTTTTAGTCCTAAGGATTTGGTTCCACTGCGAATACAGAGGAATGTAACTTAAGCAAGGATAAATTTGTCACCTTTACCAACACCTGAGGAAAGCAGGAAAAGGGCTCTCTCACTTTATAAAATCTAATACATAATAAAAAGGAGTATGGGTGAAGAGCTATCCAATTGTGCATACATGTATGTTGTAGTACCGGATACCGTAGTTCTTTGTAATAATAAAGAGTAATGAGAAAGAAAGGGAAAGGTCAGCAAAAAAAGAGTAAACTTTGTCTCTTTTTGTTTTATCAGGAGTGCACATGATAACATAAAAGTTTTTCTACAGCTCCTTAAGGCAAAAAAGATTTAAGGTTTTATTCACTTGGGAGTTAGCATCCCATTCCCAAGTCATATACATTTATAATTTAATGATGTTACCAGCGTTGCCGCCCCCCAATGGAAAGGTACAATACACAATTTGCAAAAACTAAAAGTTTTTTGTGGTTTCGAGACACTGGGAAAAAGGTTTACAATTCCTCTTTATGTGTTTATGCAAAAAAAAAGTTGAGGCCGGACAGAGACAGGAAGAAGAAGAAGAAGAAGGAAAAATTTATATAATTCCCAATCTCCTCGAGAGATATAGAATGAAATAAATGAACGTGTCCATAAAAAGGGTCTTTTCCCTCGGCACTGCTGACGGAGTAAAAGTCACTCCTGCGTGTAATACCGAGGGTCCTATCCGCTACATAAATGACTTGTAATTCACTGAAATATCTGCACTTAATGATTTGGAAAATTTGGCACTAATAAATTTCTCCTTGCCCACTACATACACATGCACATACATGAGACAATACATAAAAAGATACAACATAAACTCTTGGCATGGGAAATTACATTATTTCGACTCCTTTAAGATGCTGCCCTAGAACTCAAGCTGAGATCCTAACCGTCAATGTGATGTAATATTTTAATATAGCTCTACACATAAAATTTCACTTCCGTCCCACCCGTGGACTCATCCTCAATTGATTTGATTAAGTTTTTGTATACAACTGCATACAACTACGAGTACCATCAATGTTATTGCTACGAGTATATGTAACTTCATATGCACAAACTTGTGGTAAAATATTGGACACCTTGCATCCTTGCATGAGCAGTAGGAAATGTAGAAAAAAAATTAATTTAATGAAACGAAATCATGCTAATTAATATGTATCACTACCTCCCATCATTTATTTACAAGTAAATAGGAATATATAAATCCAAAAATCTGTGTTTATAGTCTCATTATTATGCAGAAGGAATGGATTAAATGTGCCCAATTTTCCTTAAAATAGCTCAATGCATTTGACACATTCCCATATTTTCCTCTCCCTTTTGCCCTTGTCTTTTATGGCTTTTTTTGGGGGGGTCTTTTCCTTTAAAATGAAAAAGTCAATGAATCATTTCACATTAAACGAGCCATGTATACATATATTACTCGAGTAGATCCCACTCCCAACCGTGTTATTTGATGAAGTGAAAACAACCTAAAAAAGAGTCTCAATCCCAATTTACAAAATTCACCAAATCAAAATCCACGCTTTTTCCACAGACAACAAAATTGTTGGAATTATATACATAGCATTCAATTCCTCGGCTGGAGAAGGATACTGACAAGTGGGGTAATTATGGTATTGTATATGGTACATCGTGCCGTGTGAGTGATGCTGATGGGTGGCCACTACTGCATTTTTAATGAATAGTCAACCAAAGGGAAAGCTATGGTCAAAACAGTGAAAGGTTTTTGAGATGGGGCATATTTATTGTGCACCTGAAAGGGGCCGCAGTTGTTAGAGTATGGATGTGACATCAAAATTTGATACTATAGCCGCTATAACACCTTGGACCATCACTTTGCGTGTCCAAGGAGGACACTGGGTCCCATGGGCTTTTTTTTATTCAACATTCCCATAATTCCCTTTCCTCCACTTTCAATTTTCCTAATCAACTTCCCCTCTGAGAGGGCCTTATCTATGCACTATATTCTCCTGTACACAACGGGGCATATGCGATGCTATAATTTAAATGATGTTGAACAAGTAGGAACAAAAGCTTCCTATAGTAATAAGTGTGGAATATCCCCAAATGTGGGGACATGAATTAAATAACTCACCATCACATTATCACATCGGGGTTCCCTCATTTCGTGTATCGGAAGGGAGTCTACTCACGCGAAATGAAATTGCAAAAAAATAGAAACAGGGCATTTAATATAAATGATGTTAGTCCAATCGCGTTCTTCGCACCTGATACCTTGTCCCTCTAAATCACTCACAAAGTGCTCATGACTGATATAATGAGTAGTCCGTGTCAATCACTTTCACTTTATCTCAAATAGGGTTTGGTAGTTGCTGATTAATTTTAAATTTTAACTTGAAATTATAGAGGTTTGAGAGTGTTGATGAAGGGTGGTAAAAGGCGAGGTGAAGATAATTGGACATTTTTTGTAAGTTGATGCAAACCCATGCAGAAGAAGGAATAAATGTATAAGGGTAAAAAGGAGCCAACCTTTTCAATGTGCCAAAATTTCCAAAAGACACGCAAGGGCCCACACTTGAAGTAGCATTTTTGCATCCAATTTTAGCACCTTTATATATTTCTCCACATTTCTCACTACACAAAAAGGGTTCTACTGTTTTTTTTCAACATGCATTGCGTGTAATGACTGTAATGCTTTGTTTTATTAGTTTTGAAACGTATAAACATACAAGTTGAAGTATCATGGGTTAGCATACAATGTTGGTTGATCAAATTTAATCAAGGTAATAAAGGAAATTGTGTAAAAATTCCTGAATAAGTTTAAGTGTTCAGTAACACTTAACTTTAAACAATGGATAATAGATCGATGAAATAATGGCAAGGTAATAATTTATTTAAAAAGCCAGCTGCAGTATTTGGCTATTTATTTGGCCCACCCAAAATCTACAATCTGCAATCTACAGTTGCTTTAATAGCCAGCAATTTAATAAAAGCTACAAAACAAATGCTACTGGTGATGGGGTGATTAGTTGGAATTACTTGTGCAAATAATGGAAGGTGGTGGATTTCAAAATGCTTGATTTATGGTAATTTCAGGATATGACTACAACAAGCTTCTTTTTGGATTCTTGAATTAATACTTTCCTAATGCTCCATTGCTAACGCTAAAATCAAGGAAACAATAACCTTCACTATATCATTATCAACAAAGGCAACTTTGTTTTATTCTTTGTTGTTACAAGCAAGTACATATAAGTACTAATCAACCTGTAATCAACCCCGTGCAATAGATTCAACCTATAGGCAATTACATCATTCATAATTTGTACTAAATTCCAACAAAAGGTGTCAGGGGTCAGAGTTGACAAATATCTAACAACCCACCAGTATTTTTCTCAACGTTGAATAAATGCAAGAGTTTAAAATTTGATTAAAATCTTATACTGCTTTTGTTAGCTGTAGCAATGTAATAATGATTCCTCTCACTCCTCCTTAACCATTAAATGAGGAAAAAGGACAGGGAACTTGTGAAACAAGAGCTGATGAACAATGAACAACTAAAAACTAGTTGTGTTGAATTATATCATCCAGACAGTTCCCTTGTTGGTTTAAGATCTTGAGATCTGTTTTATTACACCGACATACCTTTAAAAAAGGCCCTTAACCTACCGGTAGCTTTGGAAATGGGTTAAAATTGACCAGCATAGGTTTACATGAACATTGCATTCAACCATCTTTTAACATTTTTTCATGATGCATCAAAATAATCATTTTTATAATTTCAATAAATCTCATCAATAGTTTCACACCTGAGGCAATAACTTGTGAAACATTGTCATTTTAGTTGAATTATGATTAACAAATGAGCTGATTAAAGGGATAACGTTTAAACGCTCTACTTTCCATGCATTTTTTGAGTGAGAGGGATAGTTGGGGTTTCTCACTTCATCATTCGTCTCAATTCAAACGGAGGATGGTGAATGATGAGGATTAAGATTTAAATTTAAGCGGGAAATTGCGGAAAAATATTCAACAAATCCCTTTGTCTTCTTTTTAACGAGATTTCTTTTTAATTTTTCTCAAAGAGAAGGAATCCTCTTTCAACTTTTTACGTTTCTAAAGGTAAGGAATTGTGGGGGAGGGGGTTTATTACTTTTCCGATCTCTTGATCTCTTAATTTTTCATAGATCAAGTCACTATTTGAGCTTGCCTCTGTCAAAAGAGGATAAGGTAAGTTTAGGATAAGTATCTACAAGAGGAAAGATGAGGGGGGGGCGATCAGAGGGTGGGGAATAATGGATCTTTTTTGTTAAAGAAATGGCTACTCCAAGTACTCAACCAGGAACTCGTTCCAATGATCCTTTTGGACCAACTACTATAACTATTTCTGGAATAAAAGTGGAATTTCCAACTAAGGCTTATCCATCACAAATTGCAATGATGAACAAGGTAAGATGGTGGGAACTTTGTGAGGAAGAACAAAGAGATGAGTGTACCTTGTGTTTTATTTTAATTGTAGGTAATTCAAGGATTAAAACAGAGTAAGAATTGTCTCCTGGAAAGTCCAACTGGAAGTGGGAAAACGTTAGCCCTTCTGTGTGCTGCATTAGCTTGGCAACGACAGGAATGTCGTAAGTTAACTTTCCCTTTTTAAAAAAATCCATAATTACGACAGACAGCTTTAGTTTGAGATCAATAAATAAATAAATGGTGTGGCAGGGGGGATGGCGTTATGCTAAAATTTTTACAGCTTCTTGTTAGAAGTTTTTACTACGATTATAAATTATTATTGGGTTGTCTCATGGTTAACCATGCGTTGATGTTGAGAGAGTTGAGACTAGTGTTATCTTTGACAAAGCTCTGGGTGGATTCTTGACATAACTTTTTTTCTTTCGATAAATCCTTATACTCTCTTTGTTTTTTTGAAATTGAATCTATACCCCTCAAATATTTAGCGTATAGAGGAAGAACATCATTGTCATTATTCACCTCAAGTAGAAGGAATATAGGAAAAAAGTAGTGTTAAAGAGATGAGTGACGATGTGGAAGATGACTTGCTCGGGTGGGTATTACACAACTCATGTCTACAGTTTCTCACATTGTCCTTAAGTGTCCTAACTTTATCATATTACTGTATCTGGAGCCCCTGCTGATTTTTACCTTGAAGACACTACATCATCCAGCTCGTTCACCTTTCCATAGTTTTTACTCATAATTACTCTTTGTTTACAAATATAAGAGGCCCTTATGGGTAAACCCTTTTTAAACAGGGAGAGAGAGACAGTATGCTCGTAAAAATGTCGGAGATCTTTCTACTTGTCACCATGAAATAAAAGCACGTCACTTGCAAAATCTTATTGCTATACTAACTGGACACTGATGTTGGACTTGACGGCGGCTTTTTTTCTCAAACATTTTGATCATTTAGATTTTGGGGCTACATTCTTACCTTTCTAGACTTTTTCTGGAATTTCAAAATTGTTTTGGTTCACATTCATAGGGATTTCATAGACAACCTGCTTTCGGTTGTTGGAAGTGATGTGAAAAGATGACATTTATTAAAGACATTCCTTATTAGACATGTAGACTGGTAATTTATTTTTGTTTGTTCTTTAAAACAAATTAGTGGAGTGATTTAAAATGTTGAGTGGGATAAATGTAGGAGATGTATAACCTATAATATAATGATGGTAAAAGGTGGTAATATATATTACAGTTGTATAATGTTGGACCTTGTTTATTTTTGATGACTGGGAAATGATGTTGCGTAAATGTGAAATTTAACAAGCTAGGTGTTACCAGCAAAGTAATAACGTTGAGGGTGGGTTTGTTTTCTGCCATAATAAATGGGAGTTTGAGTACCATAATTTTAGTAGGCCAGGATAATATTTCTACCATTTGTTTAAATCATCTTTCTATACGGTCGGTGAAAATCATGTTAGTGTTCTTTTAAAAAGTTTATTTACAATTTTTGAGGGACTTTATCTTTTATTTCATACAAGTTTCAACTTTGTTGGTTTAAGCAATGAGCTTGTTTATAGGGTTAGTAGGAGTTTGTGAGTTTGTTGCAAGAGTTAAACTTTGGTGTGGAAACTTGAGGAATTTATAATAGTTAGGTTACATTCAAAAATCTTGTAAACAACGAGATATTTGTTCACTTCTTTTATAGCTTTAATAATTTATTGGTCCTTGCGTATGATGATGAGTCATAAATAGTCTGCACAAGTTTCAGTTTTTCCGTTGCTTACACACTTTATGAAAGACAAATACTCTAGAGCAAACAACTACATTGAAAATCAAGTTTATCTGATGTATTCCGTTTCTAAATGTTGAGATTGTAACAATAACAGCCTACCTTAAAGATTAGACATTTTCATTATTATTATTATTATTATTATTATTAAAGAGTATTTGATTTGATGAGTAATAAGTTTCTGTATTAATAACTTGGGTTCAAGGAAATCAATATTAAATATTTAAACTATTGGATTTTATTGCTTCATAAAATCCGTTGAATGTTATAGAGATTAGACAGAAACTGAGATTAATGAATATGAAAGATGAGTAATAAGTGATAAAGCCGAGTTAAAAAACACATTTAAAGGATGTTTAGTATTGTATTTGGTTTAGATGGATTGGTGGGAGATGAAAGTTGAAAGAAGTTTTTTCATTGAGTGCTTTCACGAGTGTTATTATATTTAATGAAAAAGATTTCATTTATTCGTATATTAATGAGGAACGTTATTAAAATCCTTGCCTCCTGCCTACTTCTAACCAACATTTTCATTTTAAAAGACTGCACTAAAATAGGCATTGATAATTATATGTACATCATCAAGTGTGGAATGAATCACTTTCGACTAAATCCTGTATCGTGCACTGTTAATCCTTGTTTAGTTGAATGGAATAGAAACTGATCAAGTTTCTCTTTAGTGTTTGTATATATGGTTTTATGGCATTAACATAACATCACGGCGATTGAAAAAGTGTATAGATAGTGAAAGGAAGAAGGAAAAGCATTTTTGATAAAGCACGCCTTCAATGGCCATATTTAATCCCGTCTAAGGGGACAGAGTACTTGGTTTCAGCTCTCTTTTGATTGAGCACACAAAAAGCATTGACAGACAGCATGAAAGTCTTACACAATGCGCTCCTATAACGAGACAAAAGGGAGTTGAATTTCTGCTGATTCAGATGGAATCAGTACCTGATGATGATTGTCAGATTCATTCAATTCATTGCCAGATACCCTATAGCCTTATATAGTACTTTTCTACACACACACAAAAATCCCAAACCTCTTTCTTGCTACCTTCGACACCATTTTGTCCCTTGTTGTTCCAAATAATAATTGGAATCGGGGAGCCAGTAATATAATATTAAGGTACTTAGCATGTGGGTTCATTGGATATGTTGGACTTTGGAAATCTTGAGTACAACAGCCACTGTTCACTTTCACACACTCGACTAAAAAATTTGAATAACCTTTTTACTATATGAGGGACTTTATCAAATTATTATATTTTTTTAAGGATCTATATTACGGATGCAGTTTATGCCGTTTTGTGTTTTATAAAAGCATATTTATTTCATTGCCATTGTATTTCATAAAGAATTTAAGAGTATGTATGGTGGTATCTATGAGATTTTGTTGCTTTAAACTTTAAGTATGAAAACCCTGCTGTTTTTCCTACCGGTTTAGGGGACCACCAACGGATATAAAATTAACCGAATTTTCTTGTTCATATTTAATAATGTGTAGTCAAGTGGGCTGAGTTTGATAATTCCACCAAAGTTTCAGTTTTAGTATCATGAATAAACAGAGTGTTTGGATGACATATAGCACTGGAGATTATAGGGATTTTTGTGTTATGGGTTTAAAACCGTTTAGATTAGTAACTTTAACTATGTTGTGAGTTGTAGTTGTGGTTGTTTTAAATACTCACTTTTGGGTTTATTTCCGTCCATCGTGGTTTTCATCTTAAAATATACATTTTTCCCTGTAATCTGTTGCCACCAAGCTTTGATGTTGGATGGTGGTTGTTGCATACAGAAATGTATCTAGAGATTTTATGATAGTTGACTGTTGAGATGAAATATTGAGTTGAAAATTCATCACTCTCACTCATCCATCGCTTCACTTATCAATAATGTCTAGAAGAACGATCAAAGAGCGGCTGGAAAGAACATTTCACTTGTGGTTGAGTGGTTTTGCATAGTCACCTCAAACGAGCTTTGTTTTACTTTAAAATTTTTTGGCCTATGTTTTAAAGCTGTTTTGTAACTAACCTTCTCTGTATTCATTCTTATTCTTTATTACTCCGTTTTGGATACAAGGGGAAAAATTCCAAGATTTACAAACATTTCTACATATCTTACAAAATTCCATAAAATGGCTTTGCTTGGATGGATGCTAACCTTAAATGACCAACAAGAGTATTGTTTTACTTGTTTTTTATGCTAGATATACTTGCTCGTATTTTATAAGATGCTTGATAGTAAAGGTTGCTTCACCTTTGTTTTATGTAGTAGCAGAATCAAGTTGATAAACAGGACAATTTTAATGGCGCATTCATTATATACCTGTTTCTGTATTGAATAACATACACGCATTGTTGTTAAGTGACAGATTAGAAGTGATACATCTTTCATCAAAGGTGAAGAATCTTCTGTCTTCGTGAGAAACTGGAAATTATAAACGCTCTCCGACATAGTTATCATTGTGCTCATCGTTGAATTGTTGAAATGCCATGCCAATGGAATTGAACCCCTTTTTTTGGACGAGATAAGGGTCAGTCTTGTAGATAACAATAAAAATGTCTGCAACCTTATCACACTTCCAGTACTAGTTCAAGTTTATGGGATTGAATAAATATTTTTCTTTATAGCTCTGTGTTATAGCTTATTAAAAAAAACCTTATTGCCCTTTTCTTGCAATCAAAAAAAAGTGAGAATAATTGATGTGAAAAACTGCAAAGAAGTTTGTGCAAGATAATAACTGTAGTTTGTATATTTATCTTTAGTAAAATAACCGCATGGTTTTTAAAATTGAGTTAAAATCTTCGTTAACTGGTTGGTGACATTTATTTTGCTGTTTTCAGGTGTGTGCTTAAGGTGATAGGTTTTAGCTGAAGTGGCAGGCAGGCGGACAGTTTAAGTGCTCTAATGGGCTCGGAGACAGCGGTGTTTGATAAAGAGGATTTTCTGACTAGTTCTAATTGTTTCAAATACACTCTCTCTTTTGTTTCGCTTCCGACCAATCCTCTCGTTATTGTCAACCTACACCAGGCTTGAGATAATTGGTATTAAGAAGAGAATCAAATGCTTCTGCCACAGAAGCTACTCTTCATGTCAGAAAAAGGAAATCCACTGATTGCTTTAGAAAGATATTGAACTTCCACACAGACCACACGCATAAATGAGTGTTAATCTGTCTCTTATTTACAATCTAAAATGATCCTCTTTTAATCTTTAGTCATGAAACCATTATTTACCTAAGGCATTGTTATGATAGCATCTGGTCTTAAGTACATTGATTTAATTCCATTCTTTTATTTTAAACTTTTTGTAGCCCTTTACACCTGGATCGGTGACATGCATTAGGGATTGATTGATAACTATTTTAAGTCTTTTTTTCCTATTTTCCTCAATCCACACATAATTTCTCCTTACATTGTTAGCAATTTGTTTGGGTGAATCCGCATTATGTACATTTGAATCTCTTACATCGTGTTGTCAATTGTCCTTTCATCTCACCGTAATTCTATACCATTTACAAATACCATAAATATATACATAGAAGCAATGAAAATAGAATGCTTGTGGTTGCTTTTTTTAGTGATGATGATCACAAAACAATTGTTCTTGTGATTCAACATATTTGTACTAGGACACATGGAATAGTAAGCATGAGTTTTTATGATTGTAAGATGTGATATATATGTTTAGAAAAGTTGAAGATTGTCGAATAAGTGATGACTGATGATTTTTCTGAGAACTGTTGCCTTTTGATATCTACCGCAGTAAAATAATTGTGATGAAAGTGTCACAAAGGATAAAGTTGTTCTTTGGGCGAATCACTGATGAGTTGTCACAAAGAAGAAGGAAAAACTAGATAATGTGTCTTGGTAAACGTCTTGAATTCAATTTGACTTATACAGATCTAGCTTTTAGGATGAGTGATACTTTTTTCTGGTTCTCATTGCGTTAAACAGTGATGGATGATCTATTGGTTGAAATTTTTGCTAGTTGACAGTTTTTCATGGCTTCGTTTCGTAGAACACTCAACCTTTTCTTAAAGTTTCTATTGTATGCTAATTTTGATTGTTAGGAGATAACCGTTTTCTATTCTATGTCACAATCAAGGAACGATGAGTGTCGCTATCTCATCTCGGTAGCTTTCACACGTCTCATGCGTTTAATTTTGAAATTCTTGTCGCCTTCACTTTACTTTTTAGACGTGGATGAATTGGTTTACGACTTTAAATGTCAGACCTTGGTTTGGCGTGTCTATCTGTTTTCTGGCGTGAAGAAACAGTCATCACCACGAACTTATAATAATAGTGCTCAAGAATTTGAACACCTTGTTATTTGCCAGGGTAAAAAAATTCAAGACAAGTATTTAGTGTGGTAATAAATACCAAAGCATTGCAAAATAGATAGGAATGTTAATTTTAATGATGAAAATATGACGCTTTGCAGCAAAGAGATAAAATTTGTCACCTAATACATACGTTGTTGAAATTTAGCAATATGCAGTAAATTTGAGAGAAAGTGTAATGATTGGTGTGAAGTAGATGCAAAGGGAGAGAAGAAAGTGTTACTATTAAACAGAACTCTGACTTGTTGAAGGTTGTTTAGAAAGTTGGTGTTGATGTTGCGATGTTTGGAGGAAAGTCCAATATGCTCCATCTTTAAGGGTATTGATGCACTACTATGGACGCTTGTTTTTCTTCAAAACGATGTATAGCTTTTACATCAATTTTGTTTGGCTGTTTTAAGGTTCCGTGTGATAAGCGGCTAAAGTTTATCATCATTTATTTATCCAACTATTATGAATATTTACATTCCTTGAATTTGGAAATTGAAAATTTGCCACTATGATCTTTTTGTCAATCAGTTTTCACACCGAGATTTTACAACTTTCAAATTGTTTTACTTGACAATATGGGATGAAGTGAAAAAATCAAGTGTTATTTATATTAAATATCTTCCTTTAGTATACTCAGAAGCGTTGCTAATGGTTTTTTTTCATTTCGTTTTCCAATTATGTTTCTGAATATAATCGGTTCTTATAAAAGCCTTCGTCTTTAAATAGCAAAACTAAATAGACTCTCTCTCCTTATTTGTAAACACTACAAGCCTAATCTTGCCTATGTGTTAATTTTGTAGATTAGTTATAAAACCTCTTTCAATTTTCTTCTCATTCCTTTGAAGCCTAGAACGAATGTTTGTTGTATGTAAATATGTACCTGGAAATTGAAAGAAAAGCCGCTTCATTGTTTCAAGACTCTAAAGCAACCTTTCCTTTCACTATTCAACCAAAAATGGAATTTGAGATCAGAGAGTACATCACATTCAACAACATTTATTAAACAAACATTGAAAGTAGTTTGTAAAGTGATTCCGTGGGTGAACGCTTCTCACATGCGGTTGGTGAGAGAGTGAAAGTGTGATTGAGTCACTGGACACAAGCATCATGGCGTTGAGTTGAATCAATAGAGTAGTCGGGCGTCGTGAAAAACACATAAGGGCGTGAGATTGCGAGGCGTCTGTGGTGTGTCCGGGTCATCCATTGGTTCGCACCATGTTTTCTCCGAAAATCCTGCATGGCGGTTCCCAACCCTCCATGCGCCAATCTCACGGAGAGGAATAATCCATCACTTTGACGTGTACGATCTCTGAACCACATAGTTGGTATGTGACTCAAACAATCGATAGTGACACTCTTCCCACTACTTTAGATCCCAGCCAGTGTCAAGAGACACTTTAATTATGTTTCATTTTTTTCTGCAAATTTCATTCATTGCTTCCAGCCTCTTCTTTTTCCTTCATAAATCCAATTTCTTTTACTATTTGTTCTTTTTGTTATTTGCATATCCTTTCACCAATCTCTTTTGGAATTGCGGCATAATTTTAACAAATATTTACCAACGTGGTTTATTTTTCAAGCTTATTTATACATCAAGTAACTTTTTATTAGAGATTTAGATTGAAAGAATTGATTTCAAGATCAATTTTTTAATGTCGTATTCTTATTTCTCGTTTCCTCATGATGCCAGAACTAAACCATAAATTTTATCGTTACGTGGAATTGTTCACATTATTATCCTTTGTCAATTAGGTAGATATTTATAAGCCATGAATTTGTCTCTCAATTGTTGAGATATAGATCCTCCTTTATTTGCCTTTGGTCCTTTCTTTTTATCAATAATATAAACAATTGAACAACTTAAGCCATGATATATTTGTATAAAATGAAAAAGGAAGGTTGTCCTTGTTGATGGTGGGTTGAAAAGCAATGCTCCTTGTTGTTGACTGTCAATTAATCATGAACAAAGTGTGTTTGAGGGGATTATAGGACAGTTTTATAAAGATTTAATCTGACCTTTCTTCTTGTTCGATTGCTTTAGAGATTTGTCCAAAGTATCTTTAATTCTTTTCATAAAGGCTAAACTGCTACTGCTAGCTGATGTCCTTTTCATGTTTTATCCAATTCATTCTCAATAGAATTCTCATCCGGACTCTGCACACACAATCCAATTTCAACCAAGGAAAAGTTGAACTCTTTTTTTTCTTTTGTCATAAACTCATCACCCCAAGGGGGTTATATGCTTAACTAAGTACAAGTGCTCATGAGAGAGAATGATGAGTATTTGGACTCTGCAAGTCTTCTTGGCAGGGAGAGAGAAAGATGAGATTTTGAGTTTTTCACTTGGATGGGTTTTTCGCGTTTGATGTCAGAGGAGAAGGGATCGTAGAAATAATGATAATGTGAATTGAAGTCAGACTTGTTTGTCTCTTACAAAAAGGCCTTAAAATGATGTAATTGAGGCTGATGGATTCAATGAAGCGAATTTAGCTGCACAAAACGGTTGAAACTGTAGAACCGTCTGCGTACGAACCTAGAAGTGAAGGACGGTGTGGATGTTTGAAATTAATATTTGTATTTTTCCAAATGGAGGGAGGCTTATCTATTGCAAACGACAGTTGCATTTCATTATTATCATTATTATCTCTATTCTCATGTGGCTAGAGATTTGGGTAATATTCTTCAGTTCCTCTTGATCATTTTATATTCTTTATATTATATATTATATATAAAGTGGATGGATTAGTCACCCTCATATGCTTCCTAGATTTTTAATAATGCGTGGAATAATGATTGTAAACTCATACGTTGTTGATGGTTGGCCATGTCATTCATCTCCTTCTTTTTACCCTATCCAGATGAATATTAGCTTTCTTATGTAGTAGAAGGGGTTGGACCCTCTGTCCCATTGTGTTCCCCAAGTAATTGGCCAGATCCGAGGACTCCCCTTTCATTCACCGGAATTGTTGTCCTATTTTTCAAACGTCTATTCACATTCTTTACATGTTTTTTCAATAGGCTGCCAGCCCTTATTTGCTCAAAAGAATCCCTTATTATTATTAACCATCTCTCCTCAGCCATTGATGATTTTGATGGTATGCAACTTGCAACAAATAAAGTTATGTCACTCACTGTTTATGGAATGTTTGCACAAGAATAATTTCATTTCAACGGAGGTTACAGCCTTTTTTAGCATTTACAAAGTTTCATCTCAAAGTATTCCTCTTCTTGCATCTAAGTACATACCATACATGCATGCGATGAGGACTCAAATTTTCAATATGTGAGAAAGGATTGTACGTATATAATAAATAAAAATTTAAAGTGCAAGTAATAGTATTTAGCGTTGTGACTTGATTTATGTAATTTGTAACATTGTGATTTATAGTAACATTTGTGGGTTCGCAAAATCAAAAAGTTGTTTGGGTGAGTAAATGACATTAATATTATGTTTGACTCATGATGATAAGCTGTTGCACAAAAGTACATAGTTTGGCCAAAGTTGCTTACAGTTGGATGACATGACCAACCAACAACGTATGAAATTAAGTAATTAAATTGAAACCTCTGTAGAATTTCAGTAATTCTACACCTTTGAAATTTTACACACAATGCCACAAGCTATATGTGTTAAAGTAGAATAGAATATTTCAAATATAATTGAGGAAAGAATTGCGGAGCATTGCAGACTCTAAAATGTTTCAGAAAAAAACCTTTTATCTGCACTCTGTTTATATAAGATTGAAAAGTTAATTTACGTTTTGTTTTGTTTGCAGTTCGGGTGACAGAATACAACGCAGCAATTGACAACCGTAGTTTTCAGAAAAAAGGAGGAAAACAGGGTGAAGTCACTCCAACAGTGAAAGGTAATAAGAAGGGACTTAACAATGTAACTACATGTTGTTGTGGAAGGATGTTGCAGCTTGATTATGTTATGTAGGGACCTAAACTTTTTTGTAGAGAAAGTATTAGATGAAAAAGGATATTGGATGGAAGTTGTCGGCAATTGAGAGGACGGATGAGAATGTCACATAAGAACCGGAGTGGGGTTTATCTCAAAAAAGACTATTTCCACTAGAGTGAAAGACTAAAAGGGAATCCTTTGATGTCAAGTACAGAGATTGGACCCACTCTCAAAATGGATTTAATTTATTTTCTGGCTGACATTACATTAGGCTGTTCAAAGATTTGAATAGCCAACAGGCTCATTTAGACGAGTGGAAAGTCTGTGATTATCTTTTCTCTCTCTCTCTCTCTTTCTCCTATAATAACCACTTTGTTTTTACTCCCTATCCGAGTGAAAGTAATGAGAACCTTGGTTTGATGGTTGTGTTGTTGTACTATCACAGTTTTACACGCTTCAACAAATTGCCCTTGATATGTGAATACAATTAGCAAATGTATCTCCATTCACGAGATCCTTCTCTAGAATTAAATTATTTGAAGGCACAAAAACGTCTTTAAATTTTCGAATAATTCATCTCCTTCCATCCGTCACTCCGCAAATCAATTCCACTACTCTACCTCGTCCTTTTCATAATTCTTTGCTGAAACTAATTTTGGACGGCATTGAATTACCTTTTTATCCAGTCTTTATTGCACCACATCTATTTTAATGGATTTTTATAAAGCCTCATTTATTACTCGTGCTAAAGTAATAATAATAATAATAATAATTATGATGATGGAGCCACGTTAAGTGAATTCTATCACTTTTATCTCGATATAATTTTACTCAATTATGTTACTCTCTCAACTCTCTTAAAACATTTATAGTTTAGCTTTATAGAATACTACAGTGCTGCGTTTTTCGTAGAAATACATTCAATATCTGACGTTATTTAAAGAACAAGGCTGTAGTAGTTTCATGTGTCAAATCAAAAGTCAGGTTTTTATACACGTGTGATGATGGCTAAAAATGCCTCGTCTTTCAAGGGAACTTCCATATCAGCCATATTCGTTTCATTCGTTTCCCCTTTTAAGGAAACGCAATAGAGTTGTCGAGTTTTCTAGATCGGCTACTGGTTTTGTTTTATTGCCTTGTCTGGCCTACTAGTAATCATTATACCTTTTGAACACCGCTAATGATTTCATGACTTGAATTGTGTAATGAAAACACAAATTGCCCACCATCTTATTTGTATGCTATTCAGCTTTTTTTATTCACATGATAATGCATCCTAATTTAGTTGCTCATTTCCGCTTCTGTTTTCAGATTCAACACCCAATGAATGCAGCCGTATGGAGACAAGGGGATCTACTGTTCCACCAGGTGGATATGTCTTAACAGATGATGAGTCTGACGAAGATGACTTCAAACCATCCAAAAAAGCTAAATTTCAAATTACTCCGGTATGAGGACAATGTTTTTTTAAGTTAAGAATTATTTAAAAATTCCTAGGGGTTTTCTCCATCATATTCTATCTCTGATGAAAGGGAATCTCAATGCCCTAGCACCTCCGGGGTTGATAAGGATGAGCCGTACTTTGTTCCACCTGAAAAGAAACTTACGTATGACATATCTATTGAATAGCTGTCAAAATATAGGATGACCAACACATTCAAACTTTACTTTCTTTGTCCTAATTTAGTGTCCCTAGAATTTTCTTTGGAACTCGAACCCACAAGCAGATTGCCCAAGTTACAAGAGAGCTCAGAAAAACGTTCTACAAAACAGTAAGGTAAGCGGATTATGTTTAATAATTATCCCATTTCCTTCCTCTCTTTTTTGAATATTCATTAAAGCGTTAAATATGGGGACAAGGCTAGATGCTCTATTTTGGGTAAACGATTAACTTTAAAAAGTCTTTATATAAATATCTCATGAACCCTGGAAATCCACTATTCGTTGTATTCAACCATTGTAAAGAATAGGATTTTGATAAATAATTCAATTTGTTTAAGGAACCTTTAATTTTTTGAGATTGGTTTTATTAAAAAAAGATAAGGAAAAAAAGTAGGAGGTGGTCTCATGATGAAGATCAGACTCTGTGAGTCTTTCTCTTTCTCTCAATCCCTTGAAATCCAACGATAATGATCTGGAAAAATAAATATGACAAAGGGAGAGGGCTAAAAGAGAATGATACATATAAAACCTATATGCAACTAGTACGTTTAGAAATATTGAATTTTGGATGAATGATTCCCTGTTTAAATAAGATTCCTTTGATGAGATATATTTCTTTCTTCTTGAGCGGATTTTCTATCATTTTCTTTCTCTTTTGTTTTGGTATTTGTTGTGCTCATTCACCCGTTTATTGTGGGTTGTGCTAATATATCAGAGAATTCAATGGGCTTCTATTTTCCAGATTTTTCTATTCTTTCAATGACATCTTTCCACAACAAATATTTGAATCTCGATTCATCATCTATGTATTTTACAACACTTGTTCATGCAAACAGCATTTTGTATCTCTTTTTATTTTGTTCTTGTTGTTTATTTTATTTTGGGTGTTTTGTGATATCTCATTGTTAGCCTTTACATTGTTTCCCTTTCCCCTTTGCATGTGAATACCTGGAGACAAAAATCCTTTCAATTGTTTTTGAAAGATTCTAGCTTATATGGTCTGAAACAGTTGAAGGAATGATACATAATACAGTTCTCAAGAATTGTAAGTAGGATCATTTAAGAAGGAGAGGGATAGCTTCGTACATTTCAACTCTTAGTTAAAAATTTATCATCTTGACAAATTCCAAATCAGTCATCCGAGTCTTTGCAACTTCCTATTCCTTTGGGAAATGACGCAATTAATTTTAAAAGTGTCCTCCAATCACTATAAAAATGGACTTGACTCTATTTGGTGATGTTCAAATTTCAAGTTTGACTCTAAAAGACTAATCATATATATCACCAAAGATTTGCTACTTTTAAGACTTCCCAAGGCAATCGTAATTTAAAGGTTGACAAAGAAAAAAGAATATATAAAGGATTCTGGTCTTTTAGTGGCATATACTTGAGACGTGGGTGATCCCATATAAAGCTCCCATTTTCTTATTATTAGTTATGTGTGTGCACAATTGAATTTTTTGGCTTCTTTTTTTCCCTTGGAGGATATGGGGCTGTGAGAATCAGTCAGAAATTTTGATGGGTGTTGTTGATGGCGGATCGATATCATTTCTCTGTTGTGTCGCAACCTCGCAACCCCACAGCACTTGAACCAACATTTTCTAGTCATGATCCATGTTTTTTTTTGAATAGGGAGAGGGAGAGGAATAAGTTAGGAGAATTCTATTCCATTCCCCTCCCTCTCTTTATAGACATTTTTTGATGTAATGACTTTGAAGATGGTTAGAGATCCCCTCATCATTTTCATTTCCTTCATTCCTTTTATCCCTCAATTCATTTTCATCTCAAGGTGTTAACATATTAATATCTATAGGTCTGTCGTACTTGGGAGTCGAGAGCATACTTGCATCAATCCACTATTGGAAGGTCTACCCAACAAGAATGAACATTGCCGTGAATTACGGGATGTGAGTGAAAGCTGTTATTGCAAATCCATGTTTTTATGATGAATGTATAAAAATATGTAATAGGGAGAAGGTTGTATATATGGGGATGGTGCAAGGAAGTTGGGCAATTTTGGGAGTCTTGAACACTATGGAGTTTATCCAGGGTATGATTTAGAGGATTTGGTGAAAGCTGGGAAAGCGGTGAGAAAAATTAAAAATTACTTTATAATGCATTTAAATTGTTTTATATTTTACATTTTGTGATGAACCTTTCATTGTTAGGCCAAGTCTTGTCCATACTTTGCAACTAAAATCCTTATGCCGAATGCTGACATAGTATTTTGCCCATATAATTACATAATTGATCCAAACATTCGAGCAAGTGTAAGCAGAATTTTATTTTAACAAATATATATTTCCCCTTTTATATTTTTGGCTTTGGATAGATGAATCTGGAGTTGGAGAATCAAGTTGTTATATTTGATGAAGCCCACAACATGGAAGATGTTGCAAGAGAAGCTGCCAGTTTCAGTTTAAAGCAGCATGAAATAAATAAAGCGATGCAAGACTGTGAGAAAGTGAAAAACCTTGGAGCAGCCGAGCCTTTCGCCTTGGAGTCGACTGTAAGTAATAGAGAAATGAGGGTAGCTTTTCTAATCTAGTTCGACTTTGGGGAAATAACCAAAGGGAGTATAAATTAAATGATGATGAGTCACTAGCATTCTCAATACTCTTCCCGTGAGAGTGTTACATCATGATCCACCCCATTCGGATTTATTTTTCAAAATGAATTCCATCAAAGCAATCATTCCTGGCGTTTGAACTTTCAGTTTCTTCTCGCCTTATTGTGTTTTTTTGTATGTAGCTGCATTGCATGAAAAATGGGGCTTTGAAGCTAATAATGCAACTTTGTTTTAATCTTTTTATTTTTTAAATATTGGTTTCTTGCTTGGAATGTTAGGCTCAATTACTTTCAACATTTTCTAATTGGATGGAAGAGCAAGTTTCTGGACTGCATGACATTGCTATCAACACTTCAGGACGATTTTGGACAGGAACGGAAGTGATTGCATCTTTGCACCTTTCTGGAATGGATGAAAAACGTGTTGGAGAGTACGAGGTACGGTGTAGTTTTTTTTAAATGTTCACTGCGTCCGGCTATGTATTCATGAATTGTTCGCAGTCGTACTTTAGAGCCATTTTAATACAACGTGAAAAAGATATGGAAATAGCTAAAGAACGAGGGCTACGTTATGAGAAACCAAACATTTCTTCCCTTTCAATTAGTGGTAATTTAAAACCCATTATTGATTTGTGCAGTAACAAAATTTATAATATTTACACATTTATAATTTCAATAACTTGCAGTAATTGAAAGTATATTTCGACTCTTTCAAGACATGTACAAGGATAATGGAAAGAACAGAGATGATTTCCGTATTGCTTTAATAAGATCAACTGAAAAGAGACGACGAGATGGTCAAACTGGTCCATTTCAAAATTTTCTTACACTCACTTTAAATGTATGGTGTTTGAATCCAGCAGTGGCATTTGCAGTGAGTTTATTTGATACAAAATTAAATGCTTTAGAATTTCGACACTAAATTTTTAGGATGTACGAGATTCTGTCCATTGTATTGTTCTTACATCTGGTACATTGTCGCCAATGCAATCTTTTCAGTCAGAACTGGGAACTCCTTTTCCGTTAATACTGGAAGCATCACATGTTATTGATAAAAATCAGGTGCAACGATGCTGATATATTTTGCAATTTGAAACTTTGTTTTACTTTTAAAATTTTGTTTAAAATAGGTTTGGGCTGGTTGTTTGGGTGCTGGTCCAAGTGGATTAAGTGTAAATGGATCATATCAGAATACAGAAACTTTAGCATACCAAGATGAAGTGGGTGCAATTATTCAAGCGGTTTGTGATACGATGCCTTATGGTGTATTGTGTTTCTTCCCGTCCTACAGATTGCTGGATAAACTGGTGGATAGGTAATTGTTCCTTAATGCAGCAACATTATAATTTGACTTTTATTATGAAGATGGACATTAACCCAACGTCGCCAGAAAATCGAAGCTAAAAAACAAATTGTCGTGGAACCTCGTTCCAGTACAGCTGACTTTGATTTAGCAATGAGCGATTTTTACCGTGCTGTCAAAACCTGTGATGGAGATGTATTTAAAACTTACTTGTTTAATTTATTACATAATTAACTGAATATAGAATCAAATGGGTGGACAAACCGGTGCTTTGTTTCTCGCAGTATTCCGTGGGAAAGTTAGTGAGGGACTGGATTTTTCAGATAATAATGCTCGAGCTGTGATATGCGTGAGTGTAGAGTTTTTGCAATTATAATAATCCGTAACTTAATCATTTGTGTTCAGATTGGTATTCCATTTCCAAACTTTAAGGATATGCAAGTGGAACTGAAAAGAAATTATAATCAGAAAAATGTTCATCGGGGCCTTCTAAATGGTTCAGAGTGGTATGAAATTCAAGCTTTCAGGTATGAAACATATGACCATTACGAATTGTATTACATGTATACTTCAATGTTTTTAATAGAGCATTGAACCAAGCTCTTGGACGTTGTATTCGTCACCGTCAAGGTAATTTGTTGTTAATTACCTTAGTTTTTAATACAATATATTACACAGACTGGGGAGCCATCTTATTGATTGATGACCGATATTTAAAGACTTCAAAATATATTCAATCGTTGTCCCGGTGGATCCGATCTTCGGTAAAGAGTCTTGGTGTAAAAAGGAGTTGCGCTTACTAATTTTAATGTTTCAAGGTACAACATTTTCCTTCATTTACACCGATACTTGGCAGCTTGGAAAATTTTCGAGACGAAATGTTGGCAAGACCAGTTCCAACCGAGCCATCTTTTGCTTCTCAAGGAAATTGTTACCCTTCGCAATCTTCAGAGTTGAGCATTAAAAGCAGTGATGGAGTTTGTGGTGGAACTGAAGAAGCTACTCCAAAACCTAAACTTGCACTGCACAAATTTTTTAGCCCAGCCTTACGTTTTGACAACTAATTTGTATCCATTAATTTATTTGAGCATGTTATGTATGTATCATCAATAACAATTGCAAATATTTGATGACCAAATGAATTATTTAACAACTGTAACATACACAAAGTGGTTTCACTGCATATTTATATAGTGTACATTCCTAAGTGATTGTTACAAGTCTATTCCTTAAGAGTCGTTTGTGTTTCATAAAATCTACTTTTCCTAAAGTTTTAACTTGTAGGAATATGGTTGGAAGGAGCTGCTCAAATCAGTTTCTAATAAGAAGCCTGATGAGCTAGTATTTATTGGTTCTGGTATTGCAGTTTCTTCTCTTTGTAAAGTTTGAACTGGAGTTCTTCTTTGTCTTGTCCGATTACAAAACTCGGCTAGTATAAAAGTTATAGAAAAAGTTATTCCAAGTAACAGAACTAAAAATGCCGTTCCGGTCTCGTACAGGCTCATTCCGAGGAAAGACTCTCCTGAATTAGTGTAACAAAATGATTCCGTACCCCACCATTTCTTAAATAATCGTTTCATTTGACCACTTTCACGGAGTGTAGATATCCTACAAAACATTGAGCATTGTTTAACAAATTCCTATAACTAAATACCTGTAAATAAACTATGTATGTATGTACCTGTGTGATATTATTGGTGCAAATGGAAGATTCTTTTGATATCCCATGTATCCAAATCCTGAAAAATATTTATCTGGAAGCCACGTATAAGAGCAGTTGCCTCTTATCAAGAAGGTCGGAATTAGTTCACTGGTGAAAAATATATAACGTTCCTTAAAAACCCTGTCCATTCCATCTTGAAATGTTTCCACAAGTGCAGATGCGTCCTCAGATATTCTTTGACTTAGTGCACGAAGTTCTTCTACCCTTGACTCCTGAAATAATTACATACATCAATAATATCTAAATCAGAAGAGCCCTTTGGAATTATCACCATTTGTTTTACCTTAATTCTATCCACAAAGGCACTTGATCTTACCAAGCCGACTTTCCAATTCTTATTTTTTACAGCTTGCATTAATGAATTGATTGGAAGGACTTCACTAGTAGCGGCGAGAAATGATGTGAGACGTGCCGTGTAGCAGGCAAAAACTACGAGAGAAAGGACCCAAAACGTTCCTAAAATAGCAATTCAATCATTTCCTTTTTTACCTGGTTCGCATTCATCAAGTTTTTTTACCCAAAACAAGGCGATACGGTGTAACTTTTATAACGGAGTGTTCATCTTGACCTAATGACAAAATTGAGTTAATACATGACCAAGCGCCCCTTCCACACCACAACCTTGCAAGATAAAACATGAAGTCAACAACCAGGCTGAAGTAAAGGGAGATATTTCTAAAATCTTTGTGTATGCAAATATTGACAACGTAATGACGCCAATAACTACAAAAATCGGAATTGTTATCCAAACATCAGCACTTAAAGGTCGGAGATATGCGGACCACTTTAACTCTGCATTTTGCCAATCTCTTCGAATTAGAAGGCGTACCTGTTCAACATTTAAATTTTAAAATGAACATGTTACCCAATGATTCCATATTTACCGAACTATATTCAACTGGGGGTGAAAAATCCATAACCGTTTTACGTGATGCAGTTAAACTAAAGGACATCATGGCAATTTCCGCTTCTTTCCTTTGAAGCATCCCAACCATTCCGTTCCAATTCCCATTTTCTTCAATATTTCCAAATTTATTGTCAAGTGGTGTCATCACCTTGTATCTGGAACAAGTTGTCAATACTTGCAATATCGCAATTTGTTGTTTTACGTGAAATTCAGTTGAAGACTGAGAATTTGTATGATATCAGGGAGATAACCTCTGCTGATTGTGGCACCCGTGGAAGATTTTGTCACAAACACCACAGGAGGACCCTACAAAACAATAACAATCTAAAAGAAACATACAAAAACTCTTCACCCCTTCATCCTTAAGTTAGTTTACATCTATGTATTTTATTACATACATACAGTAATAATAATAGCATCATTTAAATCAAAATCCTATCGGCCTTCTAATGAAGGACATAAATAAACAGTGCATAAAGTAGTTTAAATTGTTGATAGACAAAACTCATTTCTCACAGCCGCTGTTGTTATTCTTAACAATCGTCCTTCAAAGTTTATAGGTCCAAGTGCCTTTTCTGTATCCACCTCAAGCCCTTTGGTGCGTGACCATATTCCAATCTCTTGAATGGCTGGAGATGCATTTACAAATCCATAAATATCTTTAATTATTATTCTACTCTCATCATCATCATCATCCCTGGACACTAAAGTCCATTTATAGTTTGAACCATGTTCCGAGTCCAGTACATTGTCAAACATGAAATCATCCGAAGCATTGTTAAAAAGTAAAAACACCGGCCTTGATGAACGGTACGGAATAATTAATTCAGTATGCAACCCAACTTCAACCTCTGTCACGTTTTGTAGGAAATAAAACGAAAAGATCGGGACAACTTGGGAACTTTTTGTTACATTTGTTTGAAGCCCGTCACCAAAAACACATTCAATTCTTGAACTCTGCAGATTTTTAAGGTTTTTACAAATGTCACGTTGAGTTGGACGTAGAAGGAGTTGGATTTTAGACCATGCATTGTAAATTGAAAAATCTGCAATGAAATCCATGTAGCCCTTAAAATCCTCATTCTTCCCAATCAATGTAGTATGATTCAACTTTACATTGGGTTGAAGTATTTGTCTCTTTTGCCTATTCCATTCATGATCTAGGAAATATTTACATTTTATTGGTTATTGCCTGGTATTTGAGATCATAAAAAAATATATTCAAGTGCAAAATGAGTCCAAACCTTTTTGGGATCTTATATCTTGAAAAAGTAATGTCAATACGAACAATAGAGTCAAAAACATAAAAAGTTTCATTGCTGAGGGAAAGTTTGCAATTTTATTTCCCATATTTTT